>LGRX02031203.1:0-19524 GCA_001247695.2 Cymbomonas tetramitiformis
AACTTGACCAACTGAGACCTGAGCCGCTCGATGGCCGAAGCCAGGCCAGTGTCAGTGGTGCAAGATGCTACGGACATGGGGCGCGCCGCAGTGCGCGTGCCCGAGAGCCGCCCGCAGCGGTACTGCTCGCGCACGCGCGCCTGCAGGGTGAGCAGACTTACAGCCGCACGCTGGTCAGCTCGAGCAAACGAGTCAACCAGCGTGGCGTAAGCCGGTCCAGACAGGGCAGAGAGGAATTGCCTTTTAACAGCGTCTTCGGGCAGCGTCTGCAGACGCTGCGCATCCCGAAGACAACTGTTAAAAAAACGAATGCCAGAGTCAGGGTCACTGTCATCTGAAATTCTCACGTCAAGCAGCTCAGTCAGAGACTCGAACGGAGTCGAATCATCAGCGAGCATACGCACCACCTCGAGGGTGGCACGTTTGCCATCAGCAGGAACATCAGCCCCAGAAGCCTCCACCCAATTACGGGCAGGAGACCCTGGCGCGGCCAGCAGCAACAGCACAGAGTACAGCAGCTCATTGGCAGTGGGCATGACAGGAACATCAGTGTCAGTCAGCTCAAACAGGGGCGCAATTGCCTGTGACTGCAGCGTGAAGAGCTGCTGAATTTCGGAAATCAGCTGTGAAAAAATGTCCGAAGCCGATGATTCACTGCCATGAAATTTTGCCGTTTTGTCTCCCAAAACTTTGGTCGCCGCCGTCTTCGCGCACTGTACATCGAAAGAATCTTTCCTCAACCGCTGCACGAGCGTTGCAGTTGCAGCCGGCTCGTTAGCCGAATCCAAATGCGGCGTTGTAGGGGTAGCCGAATTTAATGCCCCAACATCATCGAAAATAGTCGCTAATTTACGCGCTCTAGCGCGTGTACGTGGTCTTGGCGTTGTGTCCATTTCTAAAATGACGGTGAGATGGGATTGCGGGCTAGTGGTGCGACAGTAACGGGCAATCTCGCAGCGGCCATTTCCTGCAGGAGCCTCAGCAAGCAAGAGCAAAATCAAGCAGGTCATGAGCCAAGTGGCTAGCCGTGGGAGCGACCCACAAAACGCGGAGTGTCCTGCCCGCTGATCAAACGGAACGTAAAATGTAACCATACTCAGCGACGATACTCTGCCGAATAAATGCCGAAAAGACTGATCTCCACTTCAAAAGTAGGCCATACTGCGGAGAGAAAGCTACTGTCTAAGGGGGCGCCCACCCCATCTCTGTGTCAAAACTTAGCCAATCATGGCAACAGCTTGGCGCTGTGCCATCAGAACTACTAGGGAAGTGGTGACGCGCATAACCTGCGAGAACAGGTGTTCCGCTCGGGTAAAATAAACTGGCTAAGCTCCCATAATCAGTCCGGCCGAGTGCTTTTATCATGCATCTCGGAAACCCGGATAATACGAAGTGATGACTGACAGTACAGTACTACTGTACTGTCATCCTAGCTACTAGCGGGGTCACGGTTCCGATCAGAGACGGGTCAGGCTAGGGGCTATCAGAGCCCATAATAATAACCCTGAACCTAAAGTCCAGCACAGCCTACGATTTGGGCGTCAAAAACGCAGTGTTAATTTCGCACTGTTAAAGGGCTGAATTTTCTGAATCCGTTCAAGCAATCCTGGTATTGCCATGAATGAGGACCTAATTTATATATGGATACAGCATACGTAGTACAGCCTACGATTTGGGCGTCAAAAACGCAGTGTTAATGTAACAAACGCCGGCTTTTCATGGTACCGCGCCGGGTTTGTTCAGCTGGTGACACGCATGACAGTGGTGACAGCATGACAGGCTTTACGAAGATGACCATCTGTGAGATGCAGACTTGTCAGAGAAGATATGGTCACCATCAAGTGACCAGGGAATGATAAGACGAAGATGGCAGTGACTCCTTTGCCGCTGACGTGTCAGTCAGAATGCGGTAAACGGTAACATTGTTAGAGCTGGCATGGAATAATGACTTTCTATTGGCCAGATGAAGATTTAAGGGCTAGAACCCGTTACAGTTTTGGGAAATGTGACAGGACATTGAGATATAAGTAGACCCTGACCGAAGGTCAGGCTAGTGGACTCATTATTGTTTTGCCTTCGCAAGTACTAGGTGGCTGTTCGCGTGCCAGTGCTAGAGTGCTAAGACAGTTCTGCTCACAGCTTTTGTACACACAATAATTCGTATTTTGTGATATAATATCAATTTTGACGGATATATTTTACTGCTGTTTTCATACTTTTTCAAAACAATAATGTCCTGCGCGGAGCGGCTTTTTATTTCAGTGTTAATCCGGAAGTGAAGGCCCTTTGGCGAGAAGTCAGCAGCAGTTGAAAGAGCGGATTCGGAAGTCAGGCGACTCCAGGGGCACCCACGGTGCACTGGCGGACCCTTTTTCTTCCCTGAACTTGGTGGTACTTGCACTGAAAGAGCTTCCAGTGACGGCGGCGACGGATCAGCTTTGAATTCACTAGTCATGAGCGGCCTCCTTCTACACAGTGATATGCTCAACACCCTGTTCTGCAGTGAATCCAGGGGCACCCCTGGTGCACTGGCCTAGCTGCTGACAGGTGTCCTCCAGTTTTGAGCTAATTAGCACGGCATGAGCTTGGGCGGTGGCGGCGACAAAGTCAATCAGCAGTGAATGTACACCTGGATGAGCACCTCTCAGCGGTTCCTTCAGCTGGCCACCTTGTTTGAAGTGAATCCAGGGGCACCCCGGGTGCACTGGCTTAACTGAAAGGCAAGTGTGTGTTAGCTGGGAGCTAATCAGCAGCGGCATCTGCCTTGTCTTACCGGCTAAGAGCGGATCAACAGCTAATGTGTACCTTGATGAACTACCTTCCAGTGGGGTCTCCAGCTGGCCACCTTGCCTGAAGTGAATCCAGGGACACCCCTGGTGTACTGGCTTAGCTGAAAGGCAGGTGTGCTTGGCCTGGGAGCTAATTAGCGGCGACATCTGCTTTTATTTACCAGTGAAGGAGTGGATCAGCAGTGAATCACTGCTCTATGTCTGGAACGGCAACTTACGGTTTCTTGGGCAGCTCCACCTTGACTGACGGTTAATCCAGGGACACCCCTGGTGTACTGGCCTAAGCCTGAAGCAGAGGAAGAGCTTGCCAGAGGACTGGCAGCAGCATCAGCCCTGAAGGCGACAACTGAGTGGTCTTTCAAGCGATATTCCCTGGTGTGACACAGTTACCCGGTGTATTCAGAGTTAATTACGTTTCCAGCCTGGAGTGCTGCTCACTACTGGAGTGACCTTCTGGTGCTTTATCATAATGTGTTGGAGAATTCTTCTATCTTTTCTACAGTATTGGTCAGCCGGTGAGGCCCTCATGTCACGGGCCACCTTCTGAATCAGCAGTAGTGCTGCGAATCCAGGGTGCTCAGCACACTGGCTTAGCTTCCAACTCTGCCAGCGACCTGGTACTTGTTTACTGGACTGGACTGGGGAGTGAGCTTACATGCCAGCCATGGTTCCCTTGATTAGCAGTGGTGTTGTGAATCCAGGGGTGCTCAGCACACTGGCCTAGCTCACACCGCTGCATATCAGTGCTATTCTTGGTGTTGTGGAGTTGCCCTCACTGTCATTGTGCTCTTGATGAACTCTGGCCCAGCTAATCCAGAAGTGCTCAGCACACTGGCCTAGCTTTAACTTTTCCTCGCACGAATATTCTGCATCTGCTGCTGATTCAGAGCGCTGAAGCACAGTGCTGAACCTTTAGGCGTTCGCTGTCCACACGCGTTTCGTTCTTTCACTTGTTCAGCAAGGCGAATCCAGGAGCACTCAGTGCACTGGCCTAAGCCAGTCTGAGTCAAGCCTCCAGTTTACTGGGGAACGAGCTTTGCGCTGAGAGAGGGGACTCTTCCTTGGTCCCGTTGGCTGAGCATCAACACAGTACTTCACCACGGAGGGCGAGGCAGAGCCAAGCGCTGCCTCTGTCCATTCCAGAGAACGTGAGGCACGACGGCTGGCACGAGAGCGGGCCAGTCAGGACCTTGACACGGAATATATGAGCGCAGAGGGGTCGGGCTCAGAAACCACTCCCTCCGCACCGCCATCACCAGCAGCAACAGCGCTAGAAGCAACAGCACTCGCAGCAGCAGTAGCAGCCTCAGCGCCTGCAAACCAGTTTCTCTTTGCGTTTGACGACGTAGACGAGATGGATTACTATGACAAGGAGAGCCACTCACTTGACAAGGAAGACGTCAGACTCCAGTACACTGGTAGTAAGAGTGAGGACAGAGCGCTCTTCATCAGGCGTTTCGTGGACATGGTAGCGAAAGTCCAGCGGGCTTTTGAGGCCAAGAAGCGTAGGTACATGAAGTCAGCATCTTACCATGCGCTCAGTCAGCAGCAGAAGGAGGCCTTCGCTGGGTCCAGACCAGACTTCAGATCATTGTGGGATAGCATACCCTCGTTTCTAGCAGGGGATGATCATTCCACCTCAGTCGCTTATGACTGGTGGTGCGCTGCCTACCTGAAGGATGGCGTCATGGCTTCACACGCTTGCCATGTCCTGAAGGATCTTACCATGAGAGATGCCTACCAGGGATCTGTGCGTTGTGCGCAGCCTCCTTTTCATGAGCTGGCGCCAGGGTCAACCTGGGCAGTTTGTAAGGTGTTCGAGGAGGGTGATGAGGATGGCGAGGCGTCTGATGAGTGGGCAGGCGAGGGAACCTCTACGAAGGGTCTCACGGGGCCAGATGGCACTGAGGATTCTCACTACTCTTGGGCCTTGAGGGCTTTCGTTGCAGAGCTCGAAGCTAAATTCTTGATGAAGGGCACCAAAGAGAAGGAGGATCTCCTGATCGCCAAGCCGCAGACCAACGAGCAGGACGGCCTCGCCTACGTGAAGAGCTGTCGTCGCAGGGAGGCAGCTCTCAACACTGGCAAGAGGGTGGAGGACTCCGTCGTCAGGCAGAACATCGAGGAATGCATTAAGGGCCTGCGCATCAAAGAATACCGAGATCGCGTGTCCGAGCAGCTGCGTGTCAGCCATCCTGCCCCCAACAGGGTCACTTGGGAGGACCTGGAGGTGATCGTGGAGGTGCAGGACAAGCTCAAGAACGATGCAGAGGCTTGGGCCCTCACACTGCAGCAGGAGCTGGTTCGCAGGCTCAACTGCGTGTACTCCTGCTTCGAGGCCAGGCAGATGGGGCTTGACCTGGCTGCACTGGTGTCAGCCATGAGGCGCTCGGGTTCTGCCTCCAAGACTGGGGACAGACGCAGGGACCCCAAGAAGAAGGAGCAAGCACAGCATGGTGGCGACGACGCCAAGAGACCTGCGAGGGAAGCGAACAATGCCGAGCGTCAGAAACCTTCTTACAGCAAGGTGCCACCACCTGATGCTTCGAAGAAGTTCCAGTGTGACTGGTGCTTCACGCGCCTGCCCCACTCTCCAGAGCGCTGCTACACGGGGTGTCGTGATGCCCGGGTGCCGCCCAACTTCCATAAGGACAGGCAGAACTCCAAGTGGCCGGACGAGGTCAAGAATGCCCAGATGCGCGCCTACAACATCGCACACCGCTTTGATGAGCACAAGATGGGGATCACCACCAAGGAGTGGCTTAAACTCCCTGAGGCCAAGCAGAAGCAGCAGCAGCAGCAGCAGCAGCAAGTGGCTGCCAGTGCCGAGGTTAAGGAGAAACTCGCCGCAGAATTGTCAGGTCTCCAGGCAGGGTCACCTCCAAAGGATGACAAGATCGCCGATGCACAGGCCCGATCAGAGGTCAGCGATGCGGAGACTGAGTACGACTCCCACTTCACCCAACAGGCTGAATACGAGGAGGATGAGCAGGACTGCCCTGCTGGGGGTGGGCTGGAAGGTGGTCATGGTGTTGGCATCGATCACGCACCGAGTCTCCAGGCCAGCGCCGCTGTCGCCTTGGGCAGCACTCAGCAGATGCGGGGCTTCCAGGTCAAGACGCCGGAGGAGTTCGACAGGGCCGCTCAGGTGCCTAGAGCCGTTCCTCCCGACGTACTCAGCAGGAAGGTCCACCTGTTGGCATCCAATCTTCGCAGCTCCGTGCGCGCCTGCTCGCAGATTGCTGCCATCCTGATATCCCAGAACGCCATCGACCTCCCGAAGGACATCGAGAACCTTTTGGCGCTGGAGGAGCTCATGGGCAAGGATCCGAATGATGCAACCGAACAACCCACCGAGGTCAATGAGCATGAGCTGGAAGACACGCACGCCACAGCGACGCGAGGAGTAAGAAGGGAAGCAGGCGGTTCAGGACATTGTGCAACCGAGGAGGTGCCATTGGACGAGATGCCCAACGGTGTGGTCGACAGCGCCGCCGCTCGATGTGCAGCTGCTGCCTACGTGGACGATCTGGGGGTGGTTGACTTCAGTGACCATGGACATGTGCGAGCTGGCACCATCAAGACCTCCGCCTACGACGCACTGAGGGCAAAGATGACGCAGCACCTGACCGACGAGCAGGTGCTATTGATGGCTCAGGTGCAGCCCATCTGCAAGTTGCGGAATGCCACTCTGTATGAGGGGCTGGCGCTGGTGTCATCTGGTGGTGAGCTTATGCTATACCGGGCGATCCTCATGGACACCGGCGCCAACTGTAACATCATCTCGATCTCTGTTGTGAGGCGGCTGGGTCTCACAATTTATGAAGCCACCACCGGCGCCAAGGTCACCAGATGTGACAACAGTCCCACGAAGTTCACCCATTATTGCTACGTGGACGTCATTTTGGCTGCGGGCACGCCGCACATGACGCTTCACCGGTTGTACGCCTTCGTGACCTTCGAGGCCGAGAACTCCTGGGACCTGTTGATAGGCACTGGGCCGTTGAAGAACTCCCTGATGATTGATATCAAGTTGGGAAGTTGCGTGGCCGTGTCGCATGCACCGAAGGTTTTGGGCATGGATGCTCAGGTGGTTCTTCCGCTGGTCGACATGACAACACCCACGCGTCCTCACCAGCCCAGGAGGTTGGACCCAGTGGTATGTTTACAATCGGAGATCTTTGGGCATGAGACGGAGTGCAAATGGCTGGGGTGCCCACCCCCGAGCACGAGGGAGGAGAGGTTTGCTGCCTCTGGGATTCGGTCTGAGCACATCCTTGACGACTATGAGTCGCCGGTGGGGTCACCACTGCCTTCGTCAGGGCCATCTGCTGCGCCCCCTAGACCCCGAGTCGCCACACGCGCAGAGGTCGAGGCGATGTCTCGCATTCACACATGTTCGCTTGAAGGAGGTCGAAGGAGCCACCTGGCGTCACTGGCGTCCGTCGAGCTGGCAGGGTCAGAGCGCATGCTTGCGCAACTTTACGCAGCACCAAACCCCTGGGTGGGTGGGCGCACGAAGTGGGTCACCGATGGCCAGTTGACCGGGGGTCGTCCGCCTCTGGATGTTCGTCTTGACCACAACTGGGCGGACCAGAGACTGTACCTGGACCGGCACCATGTGGCGCGTCTTTGCCGCATCCTTCAAGATCTCCCTGAGAACATACCAGCCAGACCTTCCCGGGAACATGTCTGCGTGGAGTTCGTCCGCTGCCTCGAGCAGAAGTGGGTGATGGTGGAACAGCTGTTGCCTCCTAACTGGCTGTATGTGGACCAGAAGTTGGATCACGATGAGGATAATGACTGTTGGGTGCTCAAGGGGAGCTATATGACACACGTGCCATCCCCTGCCAGCAAGCAAGACGTCGTCAAGCCCAGGGAGGAAGGCAGAGCGCTCGATAGCCTCAACTCAATCCAGCGACTGCAGCACACGCTCCAGGAGCTGTTCACGTACCCCAGTGGTGAGGTCGCTGGCACCCTCATGTGGGATCTGAAGAAGCGTGTCCTCTGTGTACAACCGAGTGCAGCCACGCAGCACCTCGAGCTGATGCGCTGCACGCTGGATCATGCGCGAGTGTACAACAGTGAGGAGTTGCTGGGTGAGCTTCAGCTCCCTCATTGGTACGAGAGCGCTGGTGTCTGGACGTACCAGCTGCTCAGGTACCTTCGCCCGGTGGACATGGAGTCCCTCTCGACTGGCATCCTCCAACAGTACGATCTACATGGCAGCATAGCGCCACCTCTGGAGCTCATTTCTCTGGGTTCGAGCACCAAGTACTACCCGGTGGGGGATGGTCTTGGGGGAACTGGTAGGGTGTTCTCCCAGAATGCCGCGGCTCAGGAGTACGTGCGCTTGGGGGAGATGAGGAAAATGCTCAAGGCATCCAACACCAGGCAGCAGGGCCAAGATGCACTCAATGCTGATGCGGAGCGCAGGCCACCACCGCCAAACAACTTGGCCAACTTCAGGCTCACAAAGCGAGCCCCTGCGCAGCCACCTGCTCCTGCCGCGGGAGCAGGACCATCTCGGGCGGTCGCAGGGCCATCTCGCGCCAGGTCTAGCAGCCACTCGCCACCTCGCTCGTCGCGGATTGCACGACCGTCTCAAGCTGTCGCGGGGCCGTCTCGGGCCAGGCCCAGTGGCCATTCGCCACTGCGCTTCGCGCACATCGCGTACGCTCGCACCCCGTCGCCTCCATCCAGCGGCCATGAGACCCTACAAATTTAGAACCTTGTGTTTACCTTGTGTTTACCTTGTGTTTCGAGCCAAGTAGGGCCCTACTTGGGCAATGTCGGCAGTAAAATGGCAAAACCAGCCAAAATCGGGTGAAATGAAGTTTCCGATAGTTTGTTTTTTATTGTTGATATCGATGGTTTGGGTCGATGTAAGACATATGGAGCGAAGTTTTGGGTGGAATGGCTTTGGTAACCTCACTTTTTGAGGCCTCAAAGTTGTGCTACTCGGTACCTGCCCTGTACTTGGGGCTGTACCTGGGCTGTACTTGAAAACATTGGAAAAAATATTTTTGGAATCTGTTTTTTGGGGGCTATTACGCTTATTTAGTCCTTACTATGGACAGTCTCCAAAGATTTAACTGAAAAAACATTTTACACTTCCTGTTACAGCACCTCAAAGTTAGGTCAGTATGGGCATTGGGTAGGTAAGGGGTAAGTAGGGGGCAATACCTACCCTGTACCTGGGCTGTACCTGGGCTGTACCTGGGCTGTACTTGAAAACATTGGAAAAAATATTTTTGGAATCTGTTTTTTGGGGCTATTACGCTTATTTAGTCCTTACTATGGACAGTCTCCAAAGATTTAACTGAAAAAACATTTTACGCTTCCTGTTACAGCACCTCAAAGTTAGGCCAGTATGGGCATTGGGTAGGTAAGGGGTAAGTAGGGGGCAATACCTACCCTGTACCTGGGCTGTACCTGGGCTGTACTTGAAAACATTGGAAAAAAACATTTTTGGAATCTGTTTTTTTGGGGCTATTACGCTTATTTAGTCCTTACTAAATGAGTGAAATAGTCCTTACTAAATTAAGGCCCTACTTACCCTTGTTTATGTATAGACTACACCACTGACATGGTGGTGACAGTCCATTCCGTGGCTGCCTATTATGACACCCGGGACGGTGAGACCTATGCCACCGTGCAGTTGCTTGACACTGGTTCAGCAGACACTTTCTGGACCACCGCCCAGCAGTATGTCATGGCTGACCCTGCGGGCACTGCTTGGTTTGACTTGGTCCACTGGCTGGACCGCCGCAGGGTCATTGACTGTGTCAATCAACACTACCCGCTCTGGACTCTGGCTAAGGCTCAGGAGGCCCGCGGTGATCCGCTGTATCCGGCACTCATTGTGTCCACGGACATGAGGCGGTCCAGGTCCTATGGGGTGCTCTTCCGGCCTATGGCCTACGGTGATGTGACTGCCCCACGTGCCTATGCCATGGACCTCCGTGCCAGTCTGGTGGTGTTCCCTGATACCCACAGTGCTTGCCACCTTCCCTTCTCCGACCACCCGGAGCAGGACCAGTGGCTCCTTCCGCACTATGTGGTCCCACCAGAGGACACGGTCGGTACATTGCCAGCCAGCGGCACACTCAGCTTCTGTCATATCTCTGCTGACCTCGCCGAGCGCCTGTACCACACTGCAGCTCCTGATCTGCCACTGCCAGGTGGGTACCGCCAGGCACTGTCTATGCCTGATGGGGCTCAGTGGGAGGAGGCTATTACCGGTGGGGAGGTGCAGCCTCTGATTGACCAGGGTAAGATAGAACCGGTGGAGGTGCTACCCGACGGTGAGATCGCCACCAGCACCATCTTTGTGCTGAATAAGCCCTGGAAGCCACGGGATGGTCTACCGCCCGTCCAAATTCATAAAGCTCGGATGGCCGTGGCTGCCACATGGCACTGGGGCTACACCCAAGCTGAGACCGCATGCACGGTAGCAGACCTGCCCACCTTCCGCCTTCTCTTCATCCTGTCTATTATCTTTGCTGGTATGGGGGTTATGGTCTATCACTTTGACGTCAGTCAGGCCTTTGTTCATGCCCGTCTGGAGGTTCCCATATATGTGCGGTTCCCCTCTGGGTATATGTATAAGGGCAGATATGGATATGCCAAGCTGCTCTATGCTCTCTACGGGCTACGGACGGCTGGTGCTTCCTGGCAGAAGCTGGCCAACAAATTCATGAAGTCCTTCACCTATCAGGGAATGCACTTCACCCAGTCCACATATGACCCGTGCCTGTACTATATTGTGACCTCTGTGTTCGTGGCCTTCGTGGCTGTCTACGTGGATGACTTCGGGCTGACATGTGATGATGCCTTCCACCAGGCTTTCTGGGCAGCTTTCCAGGCGGCATTCAAGAGCAAGAATCTTGGCCGTATGACAGCCGTCCTGCAGCTTGCGGTTGACTATGATCGGTGGGGCATTGCACTGTCCCAAACCAGGCAGATCAAGGAGCTCATGTCCAAGTTCAAGCTTCCGGCCAAAACCTTTCACAATCCGATGGATGTGAACCTCGTTATCCAGAAGCCGGAGCACCCTGATCTCACCCTTGTCACCCCGTATCTCTCACTGCTTGGGTCCCTGCTGTGGATTGCACGGTGCACCAGGCCAGATGTGTATTACTCGGTCATATATCTGGCACAGTTCTCCTCATGCCCCTCGGCTCAGGCCTGGGAGGCACTTCAGAGAGTGGCTCAGTATCTATACTTCACACGGCACTACCGTATCCGTTATGCTTACCCCAGTGCACCGCTTTCTGTGCTCACAATACAGGTGTATTCGGATGCTGACCATGCTCGTGACAAACTGAACGGGTGCCTCTCCTACTCGGGAGGCATTGTATTCCTCAACGGCATGGTCCTTCATTGGGTATGTGCCCGCCAGACTGATGCTGAGATGTCCTCCACTGGATCTGAGTATGTGGCCGCCTCTGTGGTTGGGCAGCGGGCCATGTCTGCTATCCATATGATTGTGGAGATGTTCGGCTTTATCAGAATTACGCAGCAGGAGCCGGGTGTGTCTGCTCTGGCTCTGTCTACGGCCTTCCCTGCAGCCGACACTTCTTGGATGCAGAGGGCGGCCACGTTCTTCGAGAATCATGCTATGGGTCATGGTCAGATGGGCCCCGCCTCCCCCCTACACTACCAGGAGGCTGAGCCTGTTCCTGACATCAGCCTGTATGCCCTGCCTCACGCGGTGCCAGTACCATATGATGGCACGGGCTACGAGGACGGTCCGCGGGAGTACCACTCTCAGCGGTCTGGCATGTATGGTACCTCTGGACCCTTCATTCCCAGGCTGGAGCTCCCGGTGGCTGTCATGATTGACAACCAGGCGGCCTCCTCCATTCTGAGGAATGTCATGCTATCCACCAAGATTAAGCATGTGTTGATCCGTTTTCACTGCTTTCGGGGGTGGGTGTGTGCTGGGTACCTAGTGCCTGTTTACATCAACACTTTACTCAACCTGGCTGATATCTTCACCAAGCCTCTTCCTGGGCTCAAGGACAAGGTGCGGGTGATCATCAGCATGATCGAGTCCTTCATGGACGTGATCCGCCCGCACCCCTGGTGCGGGTGACTCCTAGGTTCTCTGGTCCTCTGTCCGGCTGAGCTGCAGGCCTATGAGCCGGCAGCGGTCGGGCAAGGGGTCTTTCTGGTCTGACTGGATTGATGCCCTTTGACGTGGTGCCCTTCTGGACTGGACTTTGTGTTCGTGGACAGGACTGGTACCTATGACCTGCCCTATGAGACCTTAGACACCGACAGCTCTACTCTGACCTTAAGCACATCTGACTGGATTCTGGCCTTTGACTACATCCTGTACCTCTTTGACATCTTCTATGACCTCGAGTACTGATTGACCGTCGAGCTGAGCAGTATCAGATGAGAGTATCTATCGGGGAGCGAGATCTGGCGGAGACCAGTCACTATTTTCATATCCTTAGCTACCTGTTTCACATTCTTGTGCCACCTCAGCCGAGGTGGTGTGCTGAGATTCAGTAGTTCAGTATCACGTATGACGTATGACAGTGACAGTGACAGTACAGTGACTTCCTACCTGTACTCAGTAGTTCGACTTCGGTAGCTTAGACTGTGACACACGATATGATTGCCTAGTGACGGCCTCAGAGCTTAGATAGCCTGAGAGTCGTGTATTCATTCCTATCTTTTGATATACCCGATTGCCTCGCTCAAACCCTACGGCGTTCAGCGTTTTCACTGTGTCACTAGGACATTCTAGTACAATGTGTCGTGTACAGCCTACGATATGGGCGTCAATATTTGCACTGTTAACGGACTGAATTTTTTCCCGATTTTTCAAAAGAGGGGGAATCTTCGATTTCATCTCCGATTTTTCCCCCAATATGCATTTTATACACAATGGCTTCAATTCATAGAATATCAATACAGCATACGTAGTACAGCCTACGATATGGGCGTCAAAAACGCACTGTTAATTCGCACTGTTAAAGGGCTGAATTTTTTCCCGATTTTTCAAAAGAGGGGGAATCTTCGATTTCATCTCCGATTTTTTCCCCAATATGCAAAATTACTCCAGAAATTATATACATGATGTGAAAGCTGATAATATAGTGATATATTAGCTTGCACTGTAAAATGTCAAGGCAGTGAGGCAGAGTTTCTCGGTTCGGCTAAGTCAGATTAAACTGGGAGATACACGGTTTTAAGCTGGCGGACGGACCGTGACACACGAGCGGAGAAAACAGCAGGCACTGCAAGTGACATCCGAGCAGGCGAGGGGTGACACAGGGCACCACAGACCTCCCCCCTTATGGGGGGTGAAAGTCAGTGTTCCCATGACACCACCTCACCCCGAAGGTGGGAGGTGCACTGCAGGGCCAGCCGGTACTCCCGGGCAGGCGGCTAGTAGAAATGTAATGTTCTCTAGTTACATGCTAAATCGTGATGTGCCAATTGAGGGTCTCAATCCAGGGTTTGGGCAGGTTCCCGGCGGTGGCGGCGTCATTCCCAATGGTGAAAGGTGTCGAGCGCCAAGTAGTCAACGTTCAACCAATGCCTGTGCGATGCCAAAGCCAAAAACGGCCGGGCACCACCAGAGCAAGTGTGCCGTGGAGGAGGGGGTGAGGAGGGCGAAGGCGAAAAATGCGGTGAAGGGATGTGGTTGAGCGCATGGAAAAAGGCTCGAAAGGGACGATGGTGAAGGGTGAAGTGTGCGTGACAGCAGCACCAAACACCACCAGATGGTGACCAGGGAGCGCATAAGGTGAAGGTGAGGGAAGCGGAGGGATGAGGTCGAAAGAGTCAAAGCACTCGTTGTCGATGGTGAACGCGATGGACTCGAGCTTGGTGTCTGGTGCGCAAACACCACCATACACCACCAGACCATAGCCAATGGTAGAATGTCGCCGATGTACTCGAAAGGAGTGCAACGCCGAACGAACAGCGGCCATACGCGCACGCTGAGGCCCAGTGGACATGGTCGCTGACCACTGACTGCTGACTGCAAAATCTGCGAACCCAAAATTAGGGTTCCCAAGCGAAAAGCGAACTTCTCGCAAAATCAAGCAAATCAAACGATGAAAGGGTCAAATTGGGGTAGATTCTCGCGGGGAAAACGTCGGTGAAGTCAAAAACGTCGTGCGGTAAACCTTTTTCCCGCCAGGAGCGGTGCTGCTGGCCAGATAGTCGAGAGCGCGTTTGGGTTCTTGGTGTCAACGTAACTTTCCGTAAAATTAACTAAATCGAGCGATGTAAAAGTGAAATTGGGGTCAAATGTCACGAGGAAACCGCCGGTGAGGTCAAAATAGTCGTGCGGTAAACTATTTCTCCGGCAGTAGAGGTGCTGCTTTCCAGAGGTTGAAGATTACAAAGGAATTGTCGGTTCTAGTTGAATGGTAACGCACAAAAAAGTGCGTTGTAGTGTCGGTACTAAGGTAAATGTCGGTACTAAAAAATGTCGGTACTAGGGTGACCTATGCGAAGGCAAGGAGGTCGAATGTCGGGTTGAAGTGTCGGTACTAGGTTGAAGTGTCGGTACTAATAGAAATGTCGGATAGAATCGCAGGGCGCGAAGCGGACGGAACACAAGAAAAACACCTCTGAACGTAGGTGGGTCCAGACCTGATGTGAAAAGCTGATAATATAGTGATATATTAGCTTGCACTGTAAAATGTCAAGGCAGTGAGGAAGAGTTTCTCGGTTCGGCTAAGTCAGATTAAACTGGGAGATACACGGTTTTAAGCTGGCGGACGGACCGTGACACACGAGCGGAGAAAACAGCAGGCACTGCAAGTGACATCCGAGCAGGCGAGGGGTGACACAGGGCACCACAGACCTCCCCCCTTATGGGGGGTGAAAGTCAGTGTTCCCATGAATACACACTACACTGGGGCTTCAATTGATATAATATGCATACAGCATACAATGTTTCGTGTACAGCCTACGATATGGGCGTCAATATTTGCACTGTTAACGGACTGAATTTTTCCCCGATTTTTCAAAAGAGGGGGAATCTTCGATTTCATCTCCGATTTTTTCCCCAATATGCAAAACTATTCCACAACTTTTATAGGGGGTACGTGAACGTACGAATTGGGGAAAAATAACCCCATATCATCCGGCATCAATTATATCCTCATCATGTGGAGAGTGAGAGAAATTGACAAATAGGGTGTGTCTCCCCCTCCCTCCCCCTCCCCGCCTTCCCACACCTTCCCCCCAGCCCCCTCATTTATATTATTAACACTTGATCATTCATGGGTGACCTTACTCATTTATACCGCACTTCAGGTACGTTTCAATTTTTATTTACAATAGGGTAATGCTACTGACGCTGGAATTTCGGGTGTCTTTTTACTTATACACGATTATATAAATCTGGGCACCTCGCGCGATCGAGCCTGCCCACCATCGTCCTCACCGGCCGGTTCCGGTGGATCTTGATGACGACAACGTTCAACGTACACTTGGAACCTACAGCAGGGTCGATGATAAAGGTCATGGTCAGCGCCCACAATTCATTCTGCACATTCATTCGCCTCGTAAGGCGAATACTGCTGAACTGCTGAAATGCTGTGGTACGTTTCTTGAGCGAGTATTTTGTGTTTACTTGGTTTCTTGTATGAACTAACGATGCGGTTTGTGTGGAGCTCGTGCTGCAGGCTTAGAGATCAGACCGCGCCCTGAGATGTGGAGGGCTAAGTTGGCAAGTGCCAACCAAGTGTGGGATGAAACCCACCCACGTCGGACCCAATGCATAAAACGCTTTGCAGCCGAGGGGTTTTCGTGCGTCAGAGCGCACGAAACTTGGCACTAATATTACTGAAATATTAGTGCACCCTCTGAAGCGCAAGGTGGGCCGTTGAGTATGCTTGCAATGGTCACATCTTAACTTCAAGCGTTTTGAAAACCCAAAACGCTCGAAGTCAAGATATGACCATTGGAAGCATACTCAACGGAATACCTTGAAACTTGTAGGAAGTGTCCTTAAGACCCTTTATATGCATATATTTGCCAACTTTCGTGAGCTATTCCTAACGGGAACGCCCATCCTGAAAGGCATTATTGGGTTTGGGTACATTAATCATCATTGAAACCCAAACCCAAAACGCTCGAAGTCAAAATGCGACCGTTTGAAGCATACTCAACGGCATACCTTGAAACTTGCAGCATATGTTCACAGGACTAGTGTGAACATACCTGGCAAGTTTCATGTGCTATCTTTCACGGGAACGCCCATCCTGCCAGGCAGTCTTGGGTTTGGGTACATTAATCATCATTGAAACCCAAACCCAAAACGCGTTAAGGTTTAGATGCGACCGTTTGAAGCATGCTCAACGGCATACCTTGAAACTTGCAGGAAATGTTCACAGGACTAGTGTGAACATACCTGTCAAGTTTCATGTGCTATCTGTCACGGGAAGGCCCATCCTGAAAGGCATTATTGGGTTTGGGTACATTAATCATCATTGAAACCCAAACCCAAAACGCGTTAAGTCTAGATGCGACCGTTTGAAGCATACTCAACGGCATACCTTGAAACTTGCAGCATATGTTCACAGGACTAGTGTGAACATACCTGTCAAGTTTCGTGTGCTATCTTTCACGGGAACGCCCATCCTGCCAGGCAGTCTTGGGTTTGGGTACTTTAGTGAAACCCAAACCCAAAACGCTTTAAGTCAAGTGGCAGTCGCTTGCAGCATACTCAACGGCCCACCTTGCGCTTCAGAGGGTGCACTAATATTACTGTCAGTAATATTAGTGCCAAGTTTCGTGCGCTCTGACGCACGAAAACCCCTCGGCTGCAAAGCGTTTTATGCATTGGGTCCGACGTGGGTGGGTTTCATCCCACACTTGGTTGGCACTTGCCAACTTAGCCCTCCACATCTCAGGGCGCGGTCTGATCTCTAAGCCTGCAGCACGAGCTCCACACAACCCGCATCGTTAGTTCATACAAGAAACCAAGTAAACACAAAATACTCGCTAAAGAAACGTACCACAGCAGTTCAGCAGTTCAGCAGTATTCGCCTTACGAGGCGAATGAACGTGCACGAATGAATTGTGGGCGCTGACCATGACCTTTATCATCGACCCTGCTGTCGGTTCCAAGTGTACGTTGAACGTTGTCGTCATCACGATCCACCGGAACCGGCCGGTGAGGACGATGGTGGGCAGGCTCGATCGCGCGAGGTGCCCAGGTTTATATAATCGTGTATAAGTAAAAAGACACCCGAAATTCCAGCGTCTGTAGCATTACCCTTTACAAATTACAATACGACTCGGGCTTCAATTCATCTATAAATATGGATCCAGCATACACTTCTCTATTCATTACAGGGTTCGGCGATCGCGAAATTTTGCGATACGATCACCTTGATCGCGATCAGATCGTATAAGTCAAACATACGATCAGCTTGCCCAAAAAACTGAAATTTATACGATCATGATCGCGATCAGATCGCGATCAGATCGCGATCAAGCACTGAAAATCGGGATTTTCGCGCGCGCGGCGTAAATTACGCGTAAATTACGTATTTCGGGCCTTGTGAGTTTTACGCGTAACACGTAACACGCCATAGGAATCTCACCCAAATATAGGCTGAAATTCAGCCTATATATGAGCTGAAATTCAGCCTATATATGAGGCTATATATGAGCTGAAATTCGGCCTATATATGAGCTGAAATTCAGCCTATATATGAGCTGAAATTCAGCCTATATATGAGCTGAAATTCAGCCTATATATCACCTGAAATTCAGCCTATATATATATATATATATATGTACGAGCTGAAATTCAGCCTATATATGAGCTGAAATTCAGCCTATATATGAGGCTATATATGAGCTGAAATTCAGCCTATATATGAGCTGAAATTCAGCCTATATATGAGCTGAAATTCAGCCTATATATGAGGCTATATATGAGCTGATATTTAGCCTATATATCACCTGCAATTCAGCCTATATATGAGCTGCAATTCAGCCTATATATCACCTAAAATGCAGCCTATATATCACCTGAAATTCAGCCTATATATGAGCTGAAATGCAGCCTATATATGAGCTGAAATTCAGCCTATATATGAGGCTATATATGAGCTGAAATGCAGCCTATATATCACCTGGAATTCAGCCTATATATCACCTGCAACTCAGCCTATATATGAGCTGAAATTCAGCCTATATATGAGCTGAAATTCAGCCTATATATGAGCTGAAATTCAGCCTATATATCACCTGAAATTCAGCCTATATATATATATAACCTGAAATTCAGCCTATATATGACCTGAAATTCAGCCTATATATGAGGCTATATATGAGCTGAAATTCAGCCTATACATGAGCTGAAATTCAGCCTATATATGAGCTGAAATTCAGCCTATATATCACCTGAAATTCAGCCTATATATATATATATGACCTGAAATTCAGCCTATATATATATATATATATATATGTGACCTGAAATTCAGCCTATTTTCACCGCGCAACCTACGGATAGAGTCCCAAACGGTCGAGGTTGACTTGCGCTTGGTAGGAGTGTTGTTCTTAATGAACTCAGGACCAATGGGCGCGTGAGGGTCAACTTCGGGCTTGTCAGAATCAAGCTCAGCGGTTTGCTCAAGAAGCTCAACAGACTCGACCTCACTGACTATCACGACGAGCGCCTTGCTGTTTTCAGACTCAACTGCAGGTTCCAGTACGTCACAGACCGTCTCCATCTCACTTTCAGGGTTTAACGGTGACTGAAATTCTGCCTCGGTCTCCATGTCCATCATACAGTTCAAACACGGATATATGAAAGAAGCAGCGACGGCCTCCACGCCCGGGGTCGGTTCTGCTGCCCACGATGAAGCAATGAGACTAAGAAAAGCGCCGGAACACCGACAGAGTAAAACCCGATTTTTGATCGCGATCATGATCGCGATCAGATCGTATAATCACCAAAAATAGGGGTGATCGCGAACAGACCATATTTTATACGATCAGGTCTGTTCGCGAACTGATCGCGATCATGATCGCGATCAATTTTGCGATCGCCGAACCCTGATTCATTATTTGTATTAATATGTAGTAAACAGCAATCGTTTATAGCCGGCGGAAATGCTATAAAAGGCTACTAATTTTATGCCCCGCTCCGCCAACGATCGACCTTTGGTCTTAAAATAGAAAGTTAGGGATTACTGTTTTCTACGATGCCACAATGCATCCATATAAATATCTGAGTTGGGGCAGAGGCAAAGGCTTTCTATGCCACGTGTATGGATAGCATTAACTGTGTCTGAATTCACGTTATATAAATCTCGGCCCATTTTGTTCCGCAATATATATTTATTAGATCGCTTCCGGCCTGAGGGTTACTGACCGCACACTGTTCACTCGTCACAACGACATTGTTCACTGTTCACGACAGCGACACTTGAACGACTTGAGCGTAGCGTTGCGTTGCGTGTTTTTGGATATAAATCAAATAATCAATTTATTCCTGTTTATATTTTTCATTATCCGGGCTTCAATTGATATAATATGCATACAGCATACACTGTGTCGTGCACAGCCTACGATATGGGCTTCAATTTTTGCACTGTTACCGGACTGAATTTCATCCGTCCTTGCAAGCATTTCTGGGAATTGGCAGAATGAGGACCTAATTTATATATGCAAAATTTATAGGATTAACGTAGTCACAAAGGGCAAATTATATATAGGGGGTACGTGAACGTAC
>LGRX02031204.1:0-10078 GCA_001247695.2 Cymbomonas tetramitiformis
TGAGGTGCGGTGTCTTGTGATGGCCACCCCTTGAGGTGCGGTGTATTGTGATATGTGGGTATCTGTGCGTGTGCTAGGTATCTGTGCATGTGCTAAGATGTGTGTTAAGATATGGGTGTATCTGTGCGCGTGCTAAGATATGTGGTGAAACATGTGGGTATCTGTGCGTGTGCTAAGATGTGTGCTGGAATACATACCTGGAATACATATGCACCCACATACGCATATCTTTGCCCCACATTACCACCCTGCGCAAACATTGATAGAGAGAACCGCAGTTGGCGAGAGCATGGGGAATTCACTCACCGAGGTCGAGACACGCGTGTTTCAACCAGGCCATCAGCAAGCTGCCCAACTTGCGATATCGGTATGTCTTGGCGGTGGCGAACAAGCTGATATACACCAAGGTGTCCTCGAACACCATGGTGCACACACTCACCGCCTGGTTTTATGGTTTTCTACGTTGTGAACCATAAAACCAGGCGGTGAGTGTGTACACCATGGTGTTCGAGGACACCTTGGTGTATATCAGCCTGTTCGCCACCACCAAGACATACCGATATCGCAAGCTGGGCAGCTTGCTGATGGCCTGGATGAAACACGCGTGTCTCGACCTGGGTGAGTGAATTATCCATGCTCTCGCCAACTGCGGCTCTCTCTATCAATGTTGGCGCAGGGTGGTAATGTGGGGCAAAGATGCTTGCACATACCCCACAACCATATACACATATCTTTGTGGGGTATGTGTGCGCCTTGAATACCCCACTCACATGCAAGTGGCAAGGGCTCCACCGCATATGCGAGTGACAAGGGCTCCACTATATATGCAAGTGACAAGGGCTCCACTATATATGCAAGTGGCAAGGGCTCCACTGTATATGCAAGTGGCAAAGGGCTCCACTGTAATACAGGTGATCAAGGCTATTCTGTATATGCAAGTGTAGGGCTCCACTGTAGTATGCAAGTGTGGGCTCCACTATATATGCAAATTGGCACGGCTCCCTCCATACAGCGAAGTGACAGGGCTCCTATATGCAAGTGACAAGGGAGCTAATTATTTGTGCCAATACAGGTGACAAAGGGCTCCCCTTTGCATATGCAAGTGGCAAGGGCTCCACTATATATGCAAGTGGCAAGGGCTATACTATATATGCAAGTGACAAGTGCTAAGATATCTGTGTGAGATATGTGTGAGCCTTGCATATACCCCACAACCATATACACATATCTTTGTGGGGTATGTGTGCGCCTTGAATATCCCACTCACAGATACATATATATATATATATCTCAGTGAGTCAGATATGCGCGAGCCTTGCATACCCCACAAGCAGATACGCATATCTTTGTGGGGTATGTGTGTGCCTTGAATATCTCACGCACAGATACATATATCTGTGTGAGATATGTGTGAGCCTTGCATATACCCCACCACCAGATACGCATATCTTTGTGGGGTATGTGTGTGCCTTGAATACGTACCCCACTCACAGATACATATGTCTCAGTGAGTCAGATATGCGTGAGCCTTGCATACCTCACAACCAGAGACACATATCTGATGCCACATCTTCACAGCCCACTTCGATGGAATCACTCCTTTAGTTGAAACCGTGCTGGCGCTTAATCATGCAAACCATCACGGTAATCCACAGCTGTTCGCACATGGAGGAGGACCGCAGCCGCGCTTCGCTGCACCATGTTCCCATGAAGGGCGGGGGAAGGGCATAGCAGTTGGGTGACCAGCAGTGACCGGTTGCGTCATCCCACCACTTAGAGGGACGACCACAGCAATGGAGAACTTATGCCGGCAAGGTGAACTTGGATATGGTCTGAACTTGATACGGTCAGACCATATCCAAGTTCACCTTGCCGGCATAAGTTCTCCATTGCTGTGGTCGTCCCTCTAAGTGGTGGGATGACGCAACCGGTCACTGCTGGTCACCCAACTGCTATGCCCTTCCCCCTTCATGGGAACATGGTGCAGCGAAGCGCGGCTGCGGTCCTCCTCCATGTGCGAACAGCTGTGGATTACCGTGATGGTTTGCATGATTAAGCGCCAGCACGGTTTCAACTAAAGGAGTGATTCCATCGAAGTGGGCTGTGAAGATGTGGCATCAGATATGTGTCTCACACCCTCACACATATCTGACTCACTAAGACATATGTACATGTGAGTGGGGTATTCAAGGCACACACATACCCCACAAAGATATGCGTATATGGTTGTGGGGTATATGCAAGGCTCAAACATATTTCACAGAGATATCTTAGCACACGCACAGATACCCACATATTCCAGCACATATCTTAGCACACGCACATAGATATACACATATCTTAGCACACGCGCACATACACACATATCTTAACACATATCCTTGCACAAGCTTAGCGCACGCACATATATACATATATTCTAGCACAAGCATAGCACACGCACAAAGGTACGCACATATGTTAACACATATCTTAGCACACGCACAGCTACCCACATATCTTAACACATATCTTAGCACAAGATCGAAAGGGCTCCACTGCATATGCAAGTGGCAAGGGCTCCACTGTATATGCAGGTGACAAGGGCTCCACTGTATATGCAAGTGACAAGAGCTCCACTGTATATACAAGTGACGAGGGCTCCACTATATATGCAATTGGCGAAGGGCTCCACTGTATATGCAAGTGACAAGGGCTCCACTGTATATGCAAGTGGCAAGGGCTCCACTGCATATGCAAGTGGCGAAGGGCTCCACTGTATATGCAAGTGGCAAGGGCTCCACTGCATATGCAAGTGGCAAGGGCTCCACTGGTATATGCAAGTGACAAGGGCTCCACTGTATATACAAGTGACGAGGGCTCCACTATATATGCAATTGGCGAAGGGCTCCACTGTATATGCAAGTGACAAGGGCTCCACTGTATATGCAAGTGGCAAGGGCTCCACTGCATATGCAAGTGGCGAAGGGCTCCACTGTATATGCAAGTGGCAAGGGCTCCACTGCATATGCAAGTGGCAAGGGCTCCACTGTATATGCAAGTGGCAAGGGCTCCACTGCACATGCAAGTGGCAAGGGCTTCACTGCATATGCAAGTGGCAAGGGCTCCACTGCATATGCAAGTGACAAGGGCTCCACTGCATATGCAAGCGGCAAGGGCTCCACTGTATATGCAAGGGGCAAGGGCTCCACTGCATATGCAAGTGGCAAGGGCTCCACTGCACATGCAAGTGGCAAGGGCTCCACTGCATATGCAAGTGGCAAGGGCTTCACTGCATATGCAAGTGGCAAGGGCTCCACTGCATATGCAAGTGACAAGGGCTCCACTGCAATTATGCAAGTGGCAACGGCTCCACTGCATATGCAAGTGACAAGGGCTCCACTGCATATGCAAGTGGCGAGGGCTCCACTGTATATGCAAGTGGCAAGGGCTCCACTGTATATGCAAGGGGCAAGGGCTATACTACATATGCAAGTGACAAGGACTTCACTGTGCGTGCAAGGGGCAAGGGCTATAGTGCATATGCAAGTGACAATATTACAGCACATATCTTAGCACACGCACAGATACACACATATTCCAGCACATATCTTAGCACACGCACACAGATATACACATATCTTAGCACACGCACAGTTACACACATATCTTAACACATATCCTAGCACCGGCTGAGCACACGCACAGATATACATATAGAAGATATACGCATAACACTATATGCAGGTGACAATATGCGTGTGCTATGCGTGTGCAAAACCTCCCAAACACAACTGGACATCTTTGTGTGATAGCCAACGGTGCCATATAAAACATATGACTTTGTGGTGCGTGCGCCGCCTCACCTGTGTTCCCAATGGAACCAAAGAGAGTGCCACAGAAGGAAGACCACGCCACGCTTCGGTCGAGGGTATACACGGCTGCACGACCACACACCCACTCAAAGAATTTAGGATTTCTTCTCCAAATACCTATATGTATACAGGTAAGGTTCAAGGATAAGCTCAAAGGCGCTCGCATTTTAGCAATTGTGGTGCTAGAACACCCTACGTTTAATAGCTGTCGCGAGAAGGAGATCCCCGAGTGTTGGAAGCTCCGGCATGCCGGCATCCTTTGCCACTACCCACTCGGCGTCGAGCCACAAATCATCGAAGGTGCTGCCATAGATCACCTGCCTCAAGTTAACAAATCCAACTGTTAACCAAGTGTGTGTGTGGGGTATGCACAGGGCCTGCATATCTCTCAAACAAAGCTATATGTACCTGTGTGTGGGTTATGCACAGGGCAAGCATATCTCACAGACAAAGATATATCGAGCTGTGTTGAGATATGCACAAGTAAAGATAAAGATTTCTCAAAAAAAAAATCAAGGTTTGTACCCTTCCAACGAAAGCTCCAATGGCTTGCTCGATTCCTGCCTCGTGACCATGCCATGCCACAGACGTCCTCAACTCTGTAGCCAACTTGCCGAGCACGTTGTGCTCGTGGAGCCACTTCAGTCTTGAAGGTACTGCATTTGGGGACGGCGGGAAGACGGGTTTCTTGAAATGTTGCCTGACCAAGGCACCCCCCCTCCGCTATTGCTGGGTAACGTGGAGGAACTATATGTGTACCGCACAACCATGAAAATAGGACATCATACTTTGGAAGGATACCCACCTGAACCAAACCCCTACTCGAGGTACAGCACACCGTGCTGCTCTCGTGGCATAGCACCGGTCCATCACATCGTGAGTGGAAAACCGTCGGTTGCAGATGTCTACCACGATGTGCTGCACCCCCTTGGCGCGTACCTTGGGGGCCACAGTTTCGAGCATCTCCCCAAATTCGGTAAAGGAACCACCGTTGTGGAAATAGTGATTACCTCCTGGAGGACACAGCGGCCATGAGTCACGCAGGAAGAACGCACACGGGGTGCTTTCTTGTACACGCAGCAAGGTGGTGCAAGAAGGCAAGCAACATCATAATTACATACAGTCACGAAACCACGAGAGCACTCACCCTGCCCGTCTATCTCATCAAATTGTTTGGATAGTCCTCGGTCAGTGAGGAGGGGCCATACAGGGGCATAATGAAGGCATCGAGCATACTGGAGTATCTCCTCGAAAACGGGGTCTAAAGACAAACAACACACAATACAAGTCAAAAAATAATACACGGGAAGGAACTTGTAAGCGGGCAAAGCTGACGCCATTGAAAAGAGTACACAAGAGAATTGTTTAACACACTCTTTACCTGATTGGGAAAGGGTGCTCGTTACTAGAAAAGGGGCCACTGGCAAAGGCCACTGTGCAAGCTCGAGCCGATGACCTGACAAAGACGAAGACATATATCAGTGGTTTGTACGCTCGAGTGTGTGTGTGTGCTTATGGTTGCAAGCGCTGCTAAAACAAGGAGGTGCACACCTGAGAAGAGGTAGAAGGTTTCATGCCCCTCTTTGGATTTTGGCCTTATTTTCAGGTTGAGGTCATGTGAGTGGCCCATTTTATCCTCGTAAACCTTGTCTGGGAACCTTTTGGAGTGAGGGGGTGTCCATCCAGAAAGGTTATACACCTGCACCTCGCGAAGTAAAATGTGTTAGCCACACTAAGCCTTTCACCAAAAGTGTGTTAGCCACCTAGCCAGCCTTGCCCACGATACATACATATACATAGACCAATAGTTTAATACACTCACGGCAAGCTAGGAGGGAGTGCATACCACAATACAGTGTACTCGGTGTCCTTCGGTGCTCTCGGGGGGCTTGGTTAGCCCAAACTCACTGAAGTCTTGGTCGGACTTTAGTGTGATCCAATTGGACCCATGCGCTTTGAGAGTCTGCTCATACTCCGAGTCATTTTTCAGGAGGTCCTTTATTAGCTGTGGCACATACAGCGGCTCCTTCTGCAAGCACAACAACAAAGCAAGTCAACGAAAACTGAGCATACATATAGACCACAAACTCATACCCCTCAAAGTAGGTTGTACTACGTAGGATCCTATTGCAAACAAAATGTTTGCAGCCAAAGAAGAAAAAGTTTCCACCTGTGGATCAGCACTAGGTACTGGGGCAGACATGTTAGTGTCGTTTTGGAAGGTGTTCATGGCCTCGAACACCTTGCTCGTGACCAAGTTTTGAGCATGAACTTTTCCTGTGGCACACACAAAAATACTTGCACTTGTCACTCAAGTTGTCAATCACGAACCTCATGCATTACGAGAAATCCTGGACTAACCTTTCTCTGGTTTTTTGAAGAAGACTGTGGAGTCCGTGGAGTCCGTGACCGAGTCGCCACTTTTGAAGGGGGTGTCGTGGGTGGCTGCTTTGACACCTCCTTCTCTACTGGTAGAGGAGGAGGGTCCTCCACGTCCTCCCCGTCCTCCACTTCCTCGTCATCCGACTCGGGCACGTCCCTCACACAACGAGTCATGCGGGGGAGTCCTTCTCGCCGGTGGGTGGTTATGGCCTCAAGCATCGCCTGCCGCCCACCAGGAGAGGCCAGCGAGGACAGCTCCCCGCTCAAGCGAAAATTCAAGATGTAGACCACTCCCAAGCATTGCCCTCTTGAGGTTTCACTCATGGGGCAAGTGCACGCCTCCACGAGGTTTTGGGCAAACTCCTTAGACACCAGGTGTAGATACTTCCCAAACCGGAGCCACTTATTCCGGTTACGTTTCGATGATATTGTGGTGTCCAGGAGGTGCACCAACTCCTTGGAGTGTGTGGTCTGAGGGGGAAAAACATGCCCCCACTACCGTCATGTGGAGTGTACACTCGAGTGTGCAGGTGCTAATATTTAAATAACACACTCCACAAATAAGCACACACAACAAAATGGAGGAGGGGGGAATAAACAGTAAGTGTATGGGAGGGGGTTACCGAAGATTGTAGTGCTTGAGCACGGACGACCCCCCAAAATTGGTTGAACTCTTTGTTATTGGGGAGATGCTCTCGAACTCTCGCATATGCGCCAGCAAGTTCTAACTGTAGTGACAAGAGCTTTGCACTTGCAGTGTGCACTCGCGAGAGTTCGGTGGCTATGTTGCTACGTGCAAGTGCTGCACACAAAATATTACCCCACACTCTGTGAGTCAAGTATAGCTTGTGAGATATGTGTGTATGAATATATATGTATATCTCTAAGTATGAATAGGTGTATCTCTGTGTATGGCTATGTATATTTGTGTGAGATATGCAGGTGTCTCTGAGATATTTGTGGCGTGTGTGTGTGTGGGGGGGGGGGGGAGGGGATGAGTGTATGTGGTGTACGCAAGGCTGACCATCTCTGAGATATGTGTATCTATGTGTGTGCTACGCTTGTGCTAAGACATGAGGGTATCTGTGTGTGTGGTATGCGTATACAAAGGGCTTGAATATCTCTAGCTGTTTATCTTTGTGAGATATGTTTATCACTGTGAGATACTTGTGTCCTTGCAAGGGTGTACATATCTTTGTGAGGGAGGTGGACTCGGTCCGGAAGGGTGTCTCACCTATGCCTGCGTTTGCAGAAGCCATGCTGGTAAGCAAGGTGATGAAATCTTTCGGGGTGTCAGCTCGCTCCTCGACCTCCATGGAAAGTTCAAGTGGCTGTACACGCTCGTTGCCAGTGGATGCCATGAGTGACAATGCCAAAGACCCTGTATCTTGGAAGTTTGGTGTGGTGGTGGGTGGTCTCGTGGTGGGGAAAGCTTTCTTTAACGGCCCTTGCCACGATGGAGGCGCAGCTCCCCTTACCCGTGGGTCCTGGAACATAGGCGCCAGTAGAGGCAATCAAGCTTCCAAAGTATTCAAGAGAGTCAAAGAAAGCGCCACAAAAACAAGTAGGAATAGTCACCTTGAGAAGCTCGAGGGCATACTCCGTGTCCTCGACATAGGGGGCGTCCCTGGTGAGAGCCCCCAAAGCAGTGTACCGGAGAGGCCGTACATGCTCTTTAGAAATTGGTGACCAATTCCTCGGCGCCTCCTGGTACCAGTTTTTCCCCGGCGACTGGGCTTTGCAGTTGGCGTGTTCCAAGAAGGCCATGGAAAGCCGTGGGGCTGCTGTGCTCAAGAAGCCCAAGTCTTTATATCCCAACTCTCGTAGACGTTGAGGGACAAGGGTGCCGAGCTCAAGGTACTTGTGCCTGAGCTCGGGCTCACTCACACCCGGGAAAATTTTGCGCATGGTCTTCAAGGAACCAGTGCCTGGTGCACAATAAACACATATCTTAGCACACGCACGGAGACACGCACAGAAGTGGCAAGGGCTCCACTGTATATGCAAGTGACAAGGGCTCCACTACATATGCAAGTGACAAGGACTTTGCTGTGCGTGCAAGTGACAAGGGCTCCACAGCATATGCAAGTGGCAAGGGCTCCACTATATATGCAAGTGACGAAGGGCTCCACTGTATATACAAGTGACAAGGGCTCCACTGTATACAAGTGACAAGGGCTCCACTGTATATGCAAGGGGCAAGGGGCTCACTGTATATGGTGGCAGAAGGGGCTCCACTGTATATGCAAGGGGCAAGGGCTCCACTGCATATGCAAGTGACAAGGGCTCCACTGCATATGCAAGTGACAATATTACGGCACATATCTTAGCACACGCACAGATACACACATATTCCAGCACATATCTTAACACACGCACATAGATATACACATATCTTAGCACACGCACAGTTACACACATATCTTAACACATATCCTAGCACCGGCTGAGCACACGCACAGATATACATATATAAGATATACGCATAACACTATATGCAGGTGACAAGGGCTCCACTGCATTTGCAAGTGACAAGGGCTATACTGTGTGGGCAAGTGGCAAGGGCTCCACTATATATACAAGTGGCAAGGGCTCCACTGTATATGCAAGTGGCAAGGGCTCCACTATATATGCAGGTGACAAGGGCTCCACTGCATATGCAAGTGACAATATTTCAGCACATATCTTTGCACACGCACAGCTACCCACATATGCCAGCACATATCTTAGCACACGCACATAGATATACACATATCTTAGCACACGCACATACAGGTACACACATATCTTAACAAATATCCTAGCACAAGCTTAGCGCACGCACATATATACATATATTCTAGCACAGGCATAGCACAAGCACACGCTTAGTCATATATTCTAGCACAAGCATAGCACACGCACATAGGTATACACATATGTTAACACATATCTTAGCACACGCACAACTACCCACATATCTTAGCACATATCTTAGCACACGCACAGCTACCCACTTATTCCAGCACATATTTTAGCACACGCACAGCTACCCACATATTTCAGCACATATCTCAGCACACGCACAGCTACCCACATATTTCAGCACATATCTTAGCACACGCGCAGATACCCACATATTTCAGCACACATATCTCAGCACACGCACGGGTACACACATATCTTAACACATATCCTAGCACAGGCTGAGCACACGCACCGATATACATATATAAGATATACGCATAACACTATATGCAAGTGACAAGGGCTCCACTGTATATGCAAGTGGCGAAGGCTCCACTGCAAATGCAAGTGACAATATTACAGCACATATCTTAGCACACGCACAGATACCCACATATTCCAGCACATACCTTAGCACACGCACACAAATATACACGTATCTAAGCACACGCACAGGTACACGCATATCTTAACACATATCCTAGCACAAGCTTAGCACACGCACATATATACATATATTATAGCACAGGCATAGCCCAAGCACACGCTTAGTCATATATTCTAGCACAAGCATAGCACACGCACACAGGTACGCGCATATGTCAACACATATCTTAGCACACGCACAGCTACCCACATATCTTAGCACATATCTTAGCACCCGCAGAGATACACACATATCTTAAGACATATCTTAGCACACTCACAGCTACACGCATTTCTTAAGTGTGTATCTATCTTTGTGCGTGTGCTATGTCTGTGTGAGAACTGGAAGTCGTGGTTGGGATATGGTTTTCAACTCTAATAAGAACAAGGCCTAATAAACATGGAATAGACAGAAAGCGAGAGTGAGTGAGAAAGAGAAAGAGAGAGAGAGAGGGGTGCTTACTTAATGC
>LGRX02031205.1:8163-64471 GCA_001247695.2 Cymbomonas tetramitiformis
TGCTCGGGCCACACCCCTCCAATGCCCCCACCTACCACAGTCTACATCAACGCAACCTTTTGCACTAGAATTAGGGGCGTGTGCCGAGCCTTCATGTGGCAAGGCGCGGTAGTCCCTCATCCCACCTGATCCCTGACGTGTCCTTCGTCATCCCCACCATGCATCTTGCCTTGGCCATCGAGCTACACGCCCAGCACGCCAACTGCACCCTACCTGTCGCTGTCGTCCCACCAATTCTGGGGGGGGGACCGTCATAGAGATATAAGTACAAACGAAAGTGCTTCCGTCGATCCGTTCGCCATCGCATGATACGATAGATTTCAGATTACATTAAGGCTCTATTAATTGATATTTAAAACACACAAGATCCACATACAGGTACATGCCCATCGTGACAAGTTGAAAATCAACGTGGAAATTGAATGCTTATTGATATATACTCGATATGTACTCTACGTCTAGGACTTCAACAACGGAGTACTGTAAGGAGATTTTGTCGGCATATTTCGAGTGGACGCGAGACACACACTAGGTGATAAGGTGACCAGGCGCAGGTGACTTCCGGCGTGAATTTGAAGAGGCTTCTCAAGTCCAGACAGCGAAGGCCCAAAATCGTCACACGCCTCGTAGTTCTGATTCATATGGACTGTATTGGTACTAGCTGTATCTTCCAGTGAACATATCATCATCGTTTAACGCACCAGTTCACGGCTACCTGTGTGGATGTTGAGTCGAGCGCTCTTATCCCTTGCTCTGCGAGGATCCACGCAAGGCCGATTCCTTGCGGACACCTTGTATACACCTATCATATACCCTTTCCTCTCGAAATCTGTAAAATCAGTTCAGGATCTCGAAGAGCTCGTTTCTCCGATCATACACCCGGCTTCTACAGCCTGGCTTCGACGACATCAATATGAAATCGAGCCGAACATTCGTTTCCGGAGTTGGATGCGGTCTACATTTTTGAGACTGAGGTTCGCCAATACAGAAGTCATGCATACTGCTGATAAAGCTTTGTCGAATAGAAATGCTTCCTCGTTGATATCTTTCGCACATTTAAATCGACTCTTCAAAACCACAGAGTGGCATCGCACCTCATCAACGGCAGAACGCCCGCTGCAGACGCAACTAGTGGGAGCCTACGAAGCGGAGGCGGCGTCTGTAAACGAGTGGAGCTTCCCAGAAGTGCTCGAGTTTCATGGATGTTGCGTGATCGGTATGAATGAGTTCAACGTCTACTGTGAGAAAAATCATATTTTTGAGTTCGTGACAAAGGACTACGCCGACGCTCTAGCAAAATATCTATCTGCACGGTGCGCAGAGATAAGTAGGTCAAGATCAGACGGGAGACCAGTCACAGTTTTGGAAGTCGGCGCTGGTAGTGGACAGCTGGGAAACGCACTTAAAGAACGTTTTAAATCCATAAACAAGATCAAGATCGATGTGCACATGACAGATACAGGGGAGTGGAGAATTCCCCGGCAATTTCCAGTTATGCGCATGGACTACCAATCTGCCCTATCGAAATATAAACCCGATATTGTCCTGACTAGCTGGATGCCAGACGGTGACGATTGGACTGCAAGCTTTCGCCAACAAGAGAGTGTTTCAGAGTACATACTTATAGGAGAAGTTGACCAGGGTTGTTGTGGCCATGAGTGGCTCACTTGGGGATACACAGCCGACGATATCAGTTGTGATAAACTATCGAGTCAGGCGCCCAGCTTGGATCTCTTTCACTGGCTTGGTCGGCAATCTGAGGAGGAGAAACTTTCAATCCTCAAAAACCTTGGTGAAGGAAGGGATTCCGTTAGCACACCGTGTCTGCCTCCATATGCGCAAGATGGTTTCACAAGAACTGAACTGGCTGAACCTTCCAAAGTTCAAATTGGCCGGTTCGACCGCAAACAATATGCTTCCAACTCGCGTACGGTTTCGTTCTTGCGAACCTTAAAGAAGCGAAGGTGAATGCCATCAGTGGGTCAAACAAATACAGAGGTGAAGCTGGCATATCAAAAAGTAAATTGCCGATCATATTAGAAAAGATTGTTGAAAACGTTGATTCGGAGAAATAAAAGGCGTCTTGTTGATTGAGATACCGATGCCAAAACACGACACTCGACACGCCTCGGAATGTCCGCGCCCGCCGATGCCATCTGCCCCCTCTTCACATTTGGCATGTCTATCTTGGTTGTATGAATGCGCTCTTGCTTGAGGCAGGAGTGTAGGTCTACCTAGACGATTTGAAATTCTGTCGTCATTGCACCATACCTGTCTAATCACATATCGAAGGGCGTTATTCTTTCTCCGAACACTAAAAACGTTTGGCACATATGACAAAACATGCCTTGATTTGGTTGACAAACGTTATTTGTCTTTCTTTTAGGCTGCCAGTGATAGGTCACGTTCATGTACCATATCCAAACATGCATGAAGTACAGCATTGAAGTTTTTGAAGCCTCAAGGCTATGTAGCCATCCACTGCGATGTCATCGTCAGCAGCAAGGCTTGCAGTCTTTAGCATACCCGTGGCGTTGTATTCATGAAGTGCACAAAGCACATCCGTGCAGTAAGCACTCGCCACTCCTTGCACATGTAGAAAGGCAGTCATTACCAAGATTCACCCTATAGGAATGACGCCATATATTATGGACCAATATGTCTTAATAGTATGCAGAATGATGCAGCGGTGTGAATAGTTGCTCGGGGTGTGGCCTGTTTATCCCTAGTCCCATGTAGTGTTGCTGCACTCATCCATAATTAAGACCATGTCTTCATTCCTAAACCGGCTCAAAACCCAGCTTTATTGTCACCGGGGACACAAGTGCATTTAGAAAATGTGTATGATCGCCTTCATTATAAATATGTATGCAAATATAGATAGCGCACGAACTTTCAAGCGATCTTCCTCGGTCAAACGTCTGAGTTGAAATTGATCTCGGCGTTCATATCTTGAAAAAACGTGTATTTCACTCCGAGTTAGGATTCACACGTGAGATCGCGTCATGGCCAACTATGTGAAAATGCGTGTATAACAGTATATGTGACCAACAGGTATTTATTATCGTGGACACACTCTAGCAGGATACAGCCGGTATCCGTCGGAAGTGAATATCGTATACATCAGAAAGTCACGGTTTCGGAACGGATATCTTGAGAGTGAATTAAGGAAACAGATAATGAATACTTGAAACCTAGAACCCGCTCGGCCCGAACTATTGTACTCGTACTCCTACTCATATACTGCGGTCACTACCTCTGGACGGATTTCCGCTAAATCTAGGGGTTGGGGGCCTGCCTGTCAGGGCTGCCTACTACCCAGATTTCAGCACACTCAAGTACATTTCTCCACACGGCGGATTTGCTTGCGGTCTTGGATGTCGTGTTGCGGTGTCGGATCCGTATTGATTGGAGAAAACTTCAAGTTGCGGTATCGATATTCGATATTTTCGAGACTATATGTGAATCGAATTGTAATTATCGATTAATACCTCGCGAAACGGTTATCGAAATGTCAAATTGCTGACGGATCAGCGATCAGGGACCATCGAAAATTATTGGTACCACAGGAAACACCTAATGATATTGCGCGATCGATGAATCTAAAATATATGTCCACTATATTGGTCATAAATAAAAACACCTATTGTAAGTCAATCGATATCGTTTTGCACCTATCTACTGTATCCGGTGTATCGAAATAGGATAACGTACCTACTTCAAGAATTTTCGATACCCGACTCCGCACTGGAATAAAACTCAGCAAGATCGTGGTGCCCAACTCCTAGTTTTGAGTTGCAGTGCTCTGTTCGCTCGAAATTCGGCGTCGGGTCGAATTCGGAAGTAGACATGGAATCAGAGCATTTTTTTGTTCATTGAATTAGGTTTGCATAAATGTGGAGATATGTCCGAAATCCAGATGTCAGCTTCCTGCTTTTAGACATTCTCAGGAATATGTAGCTTCCTCGGTCATTAGGTGGGCATTACTCATTCCTTACTCGTGTGACTCCCGTGGCAGTTGGTGCCATCGGTCGCGTTGGTGGTGAAGGGGGAGGGGAGGGGCGGTGGTGGCTATGGTATGGCGTGATGTTGGGAGGCAGGAGGTGGAGGACGGTGGTGGTGGTGGCTGAGACGGAGGAGAGCGCAACGGTGGGGGGTGAGACGTGAGATTCCACTACAGACGTTGCAAGAGCTGCTGGTGGTGGTGGTGGGGAATGTGGGGAGTACTGGAATCCAGTGACATCTATAATGTATGCATCCCTGGACTGCTCCATGTCAACCGTGACTCCGCTGGTCAAATTACAAAGTCCATGCGCATTCTACAATGGCGGAAGAAAAACAATTTCCCGCTGTATATAAGAGATGAAGTTGTCGATCGGTCAAATGAACCGATGTCATCAAAATATCACGCATCCCGTGGACGCGTGGAGTGGATATGATACTATCGATTAATTTTTGGTATCGATATCGATCATATGTATTTATACGTCAAGTTAGATTTATTGACACCGCGACTATTATACCTGACTTTCACCTCACGACACGCACGTACGCATACACACACGCGTGCGCGCGCACATATATGTATACCTCGTATGCCTTCTGTACCACACCTCCGTGCCTACCACCACTCACAACTTCCTCACTGTATTAACCCCCTCTCTGTGTCAATGCTGGGGCGTTATTGAAGTGCTCGTGTATCACTGATATAATGCTCATATTCCGGAAATATCTACACGCATCGCATATGAATGCCACATACTCGTACAAAGATGTGCCAGACTGCCAGTACTCACACTCATGGTAAAAGTAGAACACATGTATACGTGCGCGGGGCGCTCCTACCACTCAATTCCACTGATATTTACTGACCTGTCCACTCATGCGCCTTGGATAATTAATGTCACCAAAATGATGATACCCCATTTCGGATCACTCACACAAGCCTATCCGGGATTACTAGGATTATCCTTGTAGACACATATGTTGAGTACAGTAAAAGTTGGCAGCAGCATATCAACTGCGGTAGGGTCAGTCTGGTTGTAATGCGCGCCTGCTATCTATAGTTATGCTTCGAAATGTGAGGTCAACCCTACATTGAGCGCGATTTACTTTCTGAAGTCCACAAACGCCCCAACACTCACGACAAAGCGATAAAGGTGGAAGGTATTGTACTAAAACTTATGAGTTCGTCCTCTCTTGAGAGATCTTTAGGAGATATCATTCTGTAAATGTTATAGCTTTGCTCACAACAAACAAACTTGTAGGTTTTTAAAGAGCTGTTGGCATATGGTTTACGAGCCTTCCATTATGGGTGTTGTCTTGAGCCCTCTTCTGAACTCTATTGAAAAACCTGCACATGCCAAAGAATACCAACGCACTGAAAACCTTCTTATCCTCATTTAACGATTGCTGGGAAACATCATTGCCCACGTATTGCAACTGGCGAATACAGCGAAACATGCACATGCACTTGGCACAACCGTGGGCTGCCTTTCCAAAATCTTTGTGAAAGAATTTATAGTGCTTTCCTGCTTGTGGAAGTTTACGCCTAAGACAAATTCAAAACACGAAATGCTGTTCACAGATCCGCAGACTTAAAAGATGTACCGTTGACTGTACGGCACCGTAAACTTGCTTTAGAAGTTCCAACCGAGGCCGCAAAGTCTGTCCCCACAAACCAACTCAGCATGAAGACCATGAGCGATAAGTATCACGCACCATTCAAAGTGGAATAAGATTACTGTTACAAGGAGATAGGTCTCTTAAAGAAGCACTGGCCGGTTGCACAAATGTGTCACCAGTTTATGTTGAAGGTTGGGTTTCTCAAGAAAGTTGCATGGGAAAGCCTGAGAAGTGCAAAACTATCTTGCTCTACAAGTCAATTCGTTGGCAGCCTAAGAGCTGCACAGATCATCCGATTGGCTGCCCTTACGGGATAAGCGAGTAGGAGCGTATTCTCGCCCTCAACCAAGAATGCCAGGTAGAACTCAACGTTGACCGTGGTAATTGCCTGTCGTATACCCTCTATACCCTCGGATTCACTTCAGATCGGATATGCGTTGGCATGGAAGACTAACGTTTTACTGCTTATGAAATTATGTGTCCGAAAAACACTTGAAAAGTCAGACAGCAGTGGATGTCCACATGTATAGATAAGTGTAGCCGTGCCAGCGCAGGACCGTACACTTGGAGCTCGCTCATTCGGCAACGGTGGAATGGAAGGCAACAAGCAAGAACGAAAGTTAATCAGACTTCACAAAGGGGAATAAAATGCACCGGATAAGAAGAAACTTTTTCAGGTCTAGACACCAGGTCAGAGAAAATGAAACATTCAAGGAAGCTTCAAACCTTTGGCAAATCCGAGCTTGCCTGATGCATCAAACTCACCTCGTTGATGAAGCACGACTGAAGTGTGCTTACGTCAATGAAGTGCTGCTTGACAACACCACTGCAAAAACGACCAAAAGACAGGGAGAATATGCCATTTACCAACAAAAGAAACGCTTTCTTCAGGCAAGTGACGTTGCTGGTGAGGACGATTTTAAATTCTTTTTATCTTCCGGTGGTGCATTTAACGGTTCACAGGATGCGCAACAAAAATAACTTTGAAACGCGAAAAGAGTCTCGTACCTGCGAAATCGTGTGCAAAGCTGAATACCATATTTGGGAGCCACAATCACAGACTCTGAAAACACACCGAAACGTCAACGGTGGAAAGCTCTCCAGTCCTCCGAGGAGTTTTGATAAAGGAAATAATTGTCAGCAAGGTCCCTTTGCTGTCGATACCCCCTGTTGGTCGCGGCACGTTGGAAAACTGTAAAAAATGAGCACTGAGCGAGAAGCGAGAACTTATGGAGAGATGTATATCGTTAAGAAGGGCGCGGGCACCTGAATGGACCCCACGTCTCCAGTAAAGAAGCAGCAGCCCAAATAGGAAACCGCTTCCAAGAATTACGTGAATAAAGTCCACGTTTGCTAACCACACCTGCGACGTGCAGAGTTTGTTATGTGCAGCTAGAGATATGAGAAACGTTAACTATGGTAGCTACTAAAGTAAACACATTACGGAGGCAAGAGCGTGACTGAAGCAGCTGAAATACTTAAAACGAAAGAGCTTCGTGCAATACTTTGCAGACGGCAACAGTTATTGCCACGAGGCCGAAAACTTTATGAAGGTTGTAAGCTGAGGATGTTGATCTTTGCACTCTGTGGGAAACGGGTTTAGAAATCCTAGCAAGAAAAAACAAGAACACAAAGAAGGCCTCTGAAATAATTGTTCTCCACAAATCAAAACACCGTTACCTAAACTCCACTACATTAGGTGCAACAGGCTCGCACAATAATTCCATGTCGTCGAATATAGTAAGGTAAGGTTGGACGATAACATCAAGCAGCAAACAGAATTCAATTCACGATGAAAATAAGGTGATTCTGCACAATAACCGGTATATTTCTTGTCGAATTTTCTGGAAGTTCGGTACCATGATCAACTGTCAGACTCGCATCTGTTGTCAACAGCAACACTCAAACACCGATACATAAACACTAATAAAGCAAACACTCGACTGCTCATTTCATGTCATCAGGCCCGTCGTTAAAGGTGGTTTCAGGTTTGGGAATTTTGTCGCGATGTCGCATCGTGTCGGGTCGTGTCGGACGTCGCGTCGCTGTCGCGTGACCAACTTTAACTCTATGACGGTCCGGTTTTTTTCAGCCTTGCGACCCACGTACGCGTAAGACCCGAACCCTGAGAGCCGGCCTGCATTTCGAACCTCCCCACCCTGTCCCCCCGCCAACCACCCCAAAAGTATTATTTCGCCACTCTTCTAGTGTGTTGGGACACCTCGCGCGCCGCACGAATCGAAGCGGTTCGCTCGCTACGCCCTGCTCCGTCAGCGCAACCATGCTCGGGCCACACCCCCTCCAATGCCCCCACCTACCACAGTCTACATCAGCAACCTTTTGCACTAGTGGCTACTGCCCGGCGGTCCTTGTGGGAGGACCCAAATCGCGTTCGGTCCTCCCACAAGGACCGGCTTTGCGGGGATTGTTTTAACCATCTTTTTGTGGTACCTATTGACTATCCTCCGAGTTTTAGCATCTATAGGACCTAAACTAAGTGGGAACATATGCCATATACAATATATGTTCATATACTCACGATATCCAATACATTTGTAGCATGCACCCTATCATTTTTGAGTTTCAACCTTTGGAGGGCATTCAAAAACATGGCATGTCACTCAAATATTTTTATCCAATTGAATTTCGAGTTGAATCATCCCGTCAGGCAGTGAAATTTTGTCCTAACACTATACCCAATCATGCTTACCACATTTTGCATGTTGGCAACTTCATATTACACTGGCAGATATGTAACTTTTGGGTTTGGGTCCGAAACCCTGATTATAAGGTCGATTTTGTAATAATAATAATAATAAAACATTTACGCTAGCAAAGGGGACAAAGTCCTGAGAGTGCGGTATCCCTGCAAGTAAGGCAGGCTAGTGAAAACACCAGGGGCTACTCCCTCTGCTATAGCGCGCCCACAAAGGGGCTCAACCCACTTTTCAGCAGGGTGACATCTAGAGAAAAAGCTAAGTGCTAGGCAAAAAACTCTAGAAGATGGAGAAGCAGCCATGGCCGGGTGAGTGGAGGGGTGGCTGAATCTGAGCGGTGGGGAGGGAAGTCGAAGAATTAAGGGGGTTTTTGGAGACGTTGAGGAAGGGGTCGTGGTGGGGGAGAGGGGGGTGGCGGGGGAGGGGAGGGGGGGGACGGCCCCTCCCCTTGGGGACACGGGACCATCTTTTATTGCAAATTTTTGAGAATTATTGCAGGAGGGTTTGAAGAAAGTCGTTTGATTGTTGCACAGCTTCTGTTTCTGTCATGGCTTCACTGCTCGAGATGTCAACTGTATGCGGGTCAGTGTTTAAGGTGGTGGTGGTGTTTAACAGAAACACGTCTCGCCTATTTTTGGTGTGTTGTCTACAAATTCTTGATAGTTTTTTAAGAAGAGGTTTAATCTTGCCACGGGGAACACCTATCGTGTTGAGGACAGTACCAAAAAGAGGAGGGAGGTATCCCATGAGTGTGAGAACTTTGGGCCATTTAACGGTGTTTATGAAGGGCTTGGAATTTGCGTTGGTGATTGTCGTGTCGTGGTGACCACCATAATAAGGCTCAATATCACTCTGATGATAAGGAGGGTCTTGAGTGGGCCATGGGCAAAGCGAAGAAGGAAGTACTTTGACGCTTTCGTTCAGAACTTCATCCCAAATATCAGAGCTGACTCCTGTGTATTCTAGCCTCTTCTTCGTGACTCTGGACTTAGGAAGGACGTTGAGGAACCATCTGGCAATCTTTTTCTGTGTAGGCCTCCAGTCAAAGACTGGTTGAGTATCACTGGGTGCACTGTCTATAGCTATGATAACAACATCCGAAAAGTCATCCTTATAGCATCCACCACCTGGGAGAACGTAGGGGTCATCACCCGTCCAATAGCCATGTGGGATAAATGGAATAGTGTTATGCGGGAATCTGAAAACAAGTTTAAAACCTTTGTCGAACCATCTTTTTTGGTTTTTGGGAGACAGCGGAAGAATCCATGTTCCTGAAAATCCGGGGACGGTGTTGGCCGCTTTATGTCCCATTTCCAAGGTAGTCATAACCGCCGAAGATTTGCCCTTTTCTTTCCCATCAAAGGGGGGATTTCCATAAACGATTCTGCCGATGCCTGTTATCGGATCAACGTAGGCATCCCAAGCGAGACCATCAAAGCCAATTTTCCCATGATGGCAGAAGGGCCTGAGGGCTTTTTTCATTCTTGTGGTGGGTATGCATCTTCTCGAGTGAATTCTAGGGTGGGCATTTAGTGGGTTGGAGAAGAGTTCACAGCCGTTTTTGTCAAGATTCCTGTCATCCACCAAAATATCTAAGAGGCTTCTTCTGATTGCATAGCAGTTTTTAGGATCCCCCGATTCAAACTTACATGCATTGAGTGCTTCGTGAATATCGTGTGCCCTATTCGAGTACTCCGCAAGTGAGCATGGAATTGCTTTGTCGGAAAGGCGGTGCCAGGCCAAAAGTTTCCAAAACTCTTTCTTTTGGACATATTGGAGTTCGGGATATTTAATTGTCCCCGTGACATGGTCCACTTCAGGTTTAGCGGTCACAGCAATGGTATTCTTTTTTGAACTTGATGGTCGGTACATGCTAGCTTCCGGGAGAGCGTGTAAGTATAATTCCTCCTTCATTTCCTGTCTTAGGTCAGCAAGTGGAAAAAGTTTCGATGGCTCTGTTTTGATGTATGTGGTACCTTTTCCAGGGTTTAGTAGTTTGGGCTTTTCTAAGATTTCTTCAGCAATGATTTTCCTTAGTTCGCCATCTTGGGTTGTTCTAAGACTATGCAAACTATTATTATGTCCTGAGCATTCAAGTTGGATGTGTTCGAAGGTGCATTTTGTATTCTGTTGGCAGTAGGGGCAGTTTTCAGTCCCGATTTAAATAAACGTGCTGGAGAGGCTTGGAGACCCAGGAGTTCTCTGCTTCTAGAAGCGGTGAAAGCTTTAGGTGTTATTTTGGAAATATCTTTAGTGGGGGCGGTGTTATTCTCGTTAAGCATTCTCAAGTACTTCCCTTGAGATTGTAGAGTTCTCCAATTATGATAGTGTGATAGACGTTGAATTCTTCTAATGTGACTACGGATATCGCCTAAAATAGGGACCTCAAAAAAGAATAATGAGAAGGGCAGTTTCTCGGCAGGGTCGTAGCGGGAGATGTCTGAGCAACCCCCTCTGAATGAGGCTCTTTTAGCAGTACGGTCCACTCTGTCATGGACTTTGTCATTATTGTGACCCCTAATCCATTTAAGGATGATTTTACTGTGGTCTCCTTCACTGTAGAAGCCAAGTTCTTCTAACAGTAGGCGAACAGCCTGCACATCTCTGCGATTAGCTTCACGTAGTTTGTCCCGAGCACTCATAGATCTGCCATCCTTTGTTACAGCAGATATTGCGGCCATGGAGTCAATGGCATGTACCATTGGAGTCATGGATTTGAGGAGATTCTCTTTTTGTTCTGCGAGTAAGAATCTCAGTCCCGCAATTTCAGCAGATGTACTACTAGGGTTTTGGATATCTTCCTTGATAAGAAGCCCCGGTGCGGCGAAAGTTCTTGAGGGGGGGATATTCATCTTCCGAACAAGTGGCATTCCGTTGTCAAAGTTTTTATGGCATATGCTGCACCACTGCATGCTGATTTTTTACCGGCGAATAGGGAACCATCGCTTGCCATATCATAATCCTCCATTTGATTGCTCTTTTCGGCGAAGGGGGTAGATTCTTCTTCCGAGTCGCTAGGGCAGCTGTATTCACTTTCTTCTTCCGCAGTTTTGTTTTTCATTCTGGCAATAATGGTCTCATATTGTCTGTCTGAGATGTAATCATAGTGTGAGTTAATATCACTGACTTTAGCAAGAACAGAAGAGGGCGGGTCCATATGGTCATTATATTCGAAAATGGAACCTGCTGGAATTAGGATGCAACCGTCATCGGTGATGCTATATTCAAAGTCGTATTGAAAACTGTTGGTTCCTTCGATTCTGACAAAGACATTAGGGTTTTTGGCATTGTTACTGTATTCTGTGTATTTTATTGACATGGCCTCTAAGTCAATATTGGTAATGTGAATAAGAGAGATGGAATCTCGGTTACCATTTCCTTTCCAATGAAACTCACCCGTGTCCGGGGGTACTATGTTGTCTCTATATTGTTTCTTGACATATCTGGCCTGTGGGTCCAAACCTACAGGGTTTTGAAGCATTTCCTTTTCGATTTCGGTTAGCCATCCAGGGGGTCTATTACCGTTCAGCCTGAAAAAGCCTTTGCTTTCTTGCCAGTTTTTTAACATTCCACCGCAGGGAGTCAGAAAGGAACCTGTGTGCTTGAGGTTATATTTTTGAATTGCGGAGGTAACATTCCTCGACATGTAGAGTTGTCTGGGAAGGGTGGTGATTAATGTGGTTTCACCCGCTTCATTTTCAGGGTAATTTTTAGAGTCGATAGCGTATCCAAGTTTTGCCATAATGTGACCTGTACGCCTGAACCAGTTAAAGCGTTTGTCTTTTGTGTGACTATAGGTTGCATAGTGTGATAAAGGAAAGCCCGAGATGGCATTTTTACTCATTTCGTTGTTCATGTTTTGAATTATTATTTTAAGCCACAAATTGCTGTTTCTACGGTATAGTGAGATAAGGTGAGGGTCAGTGATACGGTCCGTGTGGTTGTGTTGCCAATATTCGTGTTCATCTGCAGAACACAGGGTGTTCATGGTTTCAGTAATACACGACGCGGTTACAATATCGAAGACACTATCAATACCGTACCCGCCCTGGCAGACTGCCGTCCAGATTATTTGGTGGTTAGTGTCAACTGGGCAGCCCAGGTATTTGATTATAAACGAAGCTATCATTTTGTCTAATTCAATTGCAACATTCTTTGAGGAGTTGGCAATTGCTGAGGTAACTTTAAGGGGGTACGCCATCCTCGGAACTACAACCGCATTTATAACATATCTTAGCTGGTGTAGAGTCATGTGTTGCAGTTGGATGGATGTGAGAGTGGATTTAAGTCTATCGATAAGGATTTCCGCCTGTTTGTCCCATTCCCCATTTAGTGCAAACCATACTCCGAGGTATCTGTTTACCTCTTTGCTGTTAGAGAAATCGAGAAATTCTGGTGACTCAGGGGGTATCCATTTCGCATCAATGGAAGGACTCGAGTCATTGGTATTGGGCTTCAGGTGACCCCCAGAGATGAGTAAATCATCAGACAGGTCATATCGTGTTACTATTTTGCCCTGGGATTTGATGCGCTTTCTGTAAGAGTATTTGGATTTCTTAACATTGATGGGAATGCCGATGAAGCTCATAAATTCATTAACTATACCTAGCATGTCTTGAACTTCGTCTTTAGTTTTCCCCACGAGCATGATGTCATCACAGAAGAACCGTGCAAAGATATTTAAAGGGGTGTCCTTTTCTAATAAGTTTTGAGAGGGAGGAATAACATTATTTCCTGGTTTGTCTGGTCTATGGCGCTCCGAGTTGAGTTCGTATCCATATGTGGTTCCTGTCGGGTTTGCACCGTTTGCTCGTTTTGCTAACCAAATTGCCAGGATATCCATAATGGCTACAAACCTTAGTGGGCTCAAAACTTCTCCCTGAGGAACTCCACATTCGAGGGACCATTCATCTGTGAGGCCTTCTTCAGTAAGTACCATTCTAGAGGCATCATTGGTGATGTCTGAGATGATGTTAATTATTTGTGATGGGAGTCCTAACTTTCTGAGCGCTAAATTGCTCATCCAGAATTCAGCTCTGTCAAATGCTTGTTTGAGGTCCAGGTAAACTACGTGGAGGTCTTTGTCGTATCTATTGGCATCCGAAATTACTTCATTCAAAATTTGGAGTGAGTCATCTATGTTTTTATTCGGAAGAAAGGCATCTTGAATGGGAAAGAGAATGGGGTGGGTGTTGAGTATTGTTTTGAGACGGTTAGCAATTATTGTATTAAATAGTTTAAGACCCGTTTCCAACATTGTGAGGGGTCTGGAATTATCTATGGTACATGGTGCAGAGGGATTTTTAGGGATTGGAAGGATGACTCCAGATTTTGCACTCTTAGGAAATCTCCCAGTTATAAGAATGTGGTTAAAAAGTGAGACAGTAACTTCTTGAAAATTCTTTGGGCCCTTGATCCACTGCGAGTATCTCATCCCCGAGGGTCCTGGTGCTGTAGAGATACCGCAGTCCGAGTATGCTTGTTGGAGTTCTTTGTGCGTGATTTCTGCCAATAGTCTTGCGGCGGCCGTATCGGGGATTTTAGGGCTATCCTTGAGAATGTCAGTGAGCCACTGTGGGAGTTCATCTGGCTCATTCGGGTTAGTAGAAAATAATTTTTTATTTTTGTATTCATCTAGTGTTGTGTTTAGTCTTTCTGATCTTGTCTCAGGTATCTTTCCATCACTACCTGGGGTTGCGGCTGCACCTTTTTCAGTAGGTTTCATCTTTCCCATGACTGTGTCTAGAAACCTCGAAAGGTTAGTTGAGAAAAGATGCTGCAGGGCTTCCTTTTCTCGAAGTTTGCGTCGTTCAATGTCTGTGTCTCTGCTTTTTTGAAAAGCATTTCTGATTATTACATAATTTTCATGTAACCGTAGTCTCCATGTGGTTGCTGCTTCATTATGTTTGGGTTGGAGCAAGGCAAACGGTAGTGTGCGGGCAGCCTTTTTGGCTTGCTTTGGAATGTTACTAACATGAGTTCTTGTGTCCAAATATTTGATGATGCGGCGTACTGTGTTTAGCCATTTGTATATATAGTTAGATACTGCGGATGGTCTTTCGGACCTCCCAGTTTTGTTCAGATTCTTGGTGCCAAAGGCGTCACTTGCCGCCTGGTGTGCCAATTTGTGCAGGGTATCCCATGTCGCGTCAGGTTGCATTTCCTTGAGGCCAGTGTCGTCGTTTCTAGCTGCTTCCAAGCCATTTTCCATTTCGAGTGTACTATGTAGTCTTTCAGTGTAAGACACCCAGCCTGTAGCGTATTGGAATAAATGGGTTGTGCAGTCTATTTTTTCCGAATGCATCTCAGATCCGTATAGGCTCCAGAATTTAGCGGGCATATGGGGTTGTAGAAGGATATCCCAGCAGGTCATGTAATCATCTGTGCTAGATTTCGTGATTTTCTTAACTTCCAGTGAGCTGAATGAAAGGTGTCGCTTGAGGTAGGCATTTACATCTTTCCTATTTAGTAGATGAGGTGAACCTATATGCCAAATGTTATCTTTGACGTTATGACCTAAGTTGAGACCACCTTCTGGCATCCCCTTTCCTCTAGAGAGTAAGTGAGCTGCATGCCATGGGCTATTGAGGTGAATCCACCATTCCTTGGGTTTGTTGTGCCATTTTAGACATTGTTCCATGTTGTCTGTCTTTTCATTTTTTGCTATGAGCTTGTTCACTGTTATGGGGCTGCCGTCTGTATTATCCCGTCTAAGATCGAGATCAGTGGTGTCACCCTTGATGGTGCCGATAGCGGCTCTAGCTTTGTTTTTATTGATGCACGCGTGCACAAGTTCATTTGTGCTGTATCCGTTTGCTTCAAGGAGTCCTACAATATCTTTCTTGTTTATTTTCCTTTTTGTATCCTTATTTTTGTTTGTCATTCTGATTGGGTACCCTGGGTACTCATCATGTGTGGTTTCCTTGGCACCATTAAATCTAGGTGTTGGCAAAGTTGTATCGGTAGAAATCTCCGGTTTGGTGTCGTTTTGAGGGAGCTTAAATTCAGCCCATACTATCCCGTGGTCGGAGATGATATAAGGGTTTTCCTCCGTCCATCCAGTTTTAACTGTCAATTCTGCCATAGTTGTGTTGGCCATGATATGGGTAAGTTTTGCTTTTGAGTTTTTGGATATAACATGTGTGAAAATATCCGTGTTTGGATTACGGTCCATTATCAGTTCATTAAGAGAACATCTGTCATTGTTGAAATAAGTTAAAAGATGCTTATTCTTCTCAACATGCTCTTGATATGACATGTAATTTCCACCCGACACCCGCTGATTTGGGGTAATGGTACAGTTTTTGTCACCTATCTCTATGTAGGCCTTTTTTGGATTATTTCCTGCCTTTCCTGCCCAGTCAGTTAGTGTGTCATATAATTCCATTTGTTCATCTACTAGTGTGGCATCATTCATATAGCCACTAGCTATGTAAAGCTCAAACCCGTTATTTCCTGAAAATTTGGTCATTACTGCTCTCTTTGCGTCTCCATCAATTGTGGTAACCGAGGTGGAAAGTGGTAAGCTTTTCGGGTTCCATAGGATCATGGAACCAATGGAAGCTCTTTCATTTACATGAGATGTGCGGAATTGAATTCCTTTTTGTGTCATTAGGGTTTTTATTAATGCAAGGTTTTCAGTATTCACCTTGGTTTCCGATATACATATTATATCGGCCCGTCTGTCAATTAAAAGATTGCATATTGTTTCTAATTTAACCAAACTGTCTTTATCTTCTTTGTGGTGTCGGAGGCCTCTCATATTCATACCCATTATAATCAAATTGTCAGAGTGTTGTGCTATTTGTAGTTTTGTAAGTCGGTCTAACTCTTCTGACTGTTTAGTGACGCTTTTGTGTTTTGCTTTTTGTAGTATGCATCTGCCATCTGCGTCATAGATGTTCTCACAGTCAAAGATTTTGTTTGTGCATTTGGTTTTAAGGATTATTCTCTTTTGTTTGTGAGAGTGTTTCCTGCGGTATCCCGATATGTGCGAGGTTCGCAAGAGAGCTTTCCTTTGCCTGAGATGAAGTGATTATAAGCAGTGTAGATGGGTCTACCGTCTTTGTTTTCAGGATTTGGCTTTGTTGGATGTGCATCAACTTTCGGGAGGTGAGTTCTTAAAGAGTGTCGTATGGTCGAAATGGCTTTGTTATTTTCGTGTTTGGTTATCCTAGCTTCTCTGCCCGTTTGTGGTAGAATTCTAATATTTAGGTTTTCAAGTTCGTATAGTAGATCTCTGTTTAATTGTGCTGCCGAGAAGAATTTAGTGTTGTGCAGGATGTGAAAGGCTTTGTGGGCTAGTGTAAAATTGAAAATCCCCATGTTGTTCGGATGTACTCCCAGTTTCAAGGTTATGCGGTGCGCACTCAGGTCTTGAGGGAGGAGTGTGAGAATATCTTTTTGGTGTTTATTGGTAGGGATATCAAAATCACAATAAATAATCTTTCTTTCTGGAATGATGTGGACTGCAGTTGACCATATTTCATTGATCACAAGAAGATGGATTTGAATGTTGGTGTTATCCGTGTTCGAGGTGTGATGATATTTCCTATGTGATTCGATGGTTTCTGAAACAATTGTTTCATTAGTGGTGTGTGTCTTCCATTTCAGCTTAAAAGTTTCTATCAGAGTTTCGATCTGTTTTTTAGGTGTGGCACCTCTACGTGTGAGGACATGGTGGGCAGGTGAAGTCATATTAGAGCCGCTGATTGCAGCGTCATTTCCAGTGGGCTCCAGGTTTTTGAGCTCCAGCGTGTTGCGGGTATTATTGGCCGTCAGCCCTAATTCTTTCCTCATTTCTAATCGATATTTATGTATTTCCTTTTGCATTGTTATGTCGCCATACTCCCCACTACATAGGTCACATTTTAGGTGCTCGAAAAATGTGGTCTGATGTGAACCTCTGTTCCATTGGGCCCATCTGAAGGCGGTTTTTGCTACCCATGTGCCACAATTGTATATATCTGTTTGAAATGTATCCTTGCTAATAGTAACTGTGAATTCCTTAAATTCTGTGGTGGCTTTGAGATTTTTCAGCCAGGTTGTGAGTGCTACCACAATCATATTGATGGTTTCTCTTTCGGCATTATCTCCAAAAGGGTCATATATGTAAGCATCTATTTTTCCGGATGATGATAAGCGGATCATTATGAGACGCCAATGTATATTGTCACACACGCCTATTTGTGTGTGGCCATATTTTTTGAGTCTGCTGTTAATGAGTTGTGTGAGTTTTTGGTCCTCCACTGTCATCTTCAGCATCATGTCCGTGAGGTCCATGGGGGCAATGGTACTCGGGTCTCGTATTTTCATGGCATCACCAACATGAGTTGCATTTAACCACCCCTTTTCCGAGAGAAGTGATTCCGTAGCCATTATATTTTCATCTACTGCATTATCTACGGTGCCTGCTCCACCGCTTAACATCTGATCAGGTTCAGGCATATTATGTTGTTCGGTGACGTTATTCTGTTTTCGGTGAATTTTATGTTTCGTTATTCTTAGAGGTGATTTCATTTTAGATTTCTTTGTATTTTGGGTCCGTGTCCTCTCCCAAAGCCATGCAATTTTGGGGTTTTGAATCATGTATTTCAAGGCGCTCTTGCTTATCCTTTTGCAGGCCTTAGGTCTCTTGTGGGCTAGGTGTATTATGACTCTAGGCCCCGGGAAATATTGTTTAGGGTACAACTTCATTTTGCTAAGTCCCGTCATTAGGTGGAAGAGCATAATAAAAGTCCCATGAGAGGTTGCTTGCAGTTCCGCTTGTGTTTTGATATAGTTTATCTCACATCTCAAAAAATGCCGCATTATGTAATATGTCATAATCATGCTGCCGCTTATGTCTTTGTCAGTTTTCATCTCCATATAACAACATTTAAATTAGCCTTATGCCGCATCGTGTTTATTGGACTCAGAGTTTGTTTATCCGAAGAGCGCTTCAATATTTTATCCGTCCTTATAAGGTTAGCTGCTTTCCGTTCTGAAGTGTTTGAGGGCCGTGATAAGTTGACCATAAATGGAAATTTATTTTGGTGCCTTATAGTTATTTGATACATATATTGTGTTAAATTTACAGCCCGTATTTTGAGGTTAAATGCATTCCATTTCAAGTTATTTGGAGACCGAGATAAGTTTACCAGAAACCACTTAAGGTTATTAGCAGACCTCATCGGGTCGTCTATGAGTTTGTTTAAGTTTGCTGCAGGCCATATCAGTTTAACTGTGAGCCGTATTAATTTACCTGCAAACCGTATTAAGTTATCTATATGCGGTTTGAAGGTAGCGGTAAACTGTATAAAGTTATTTGCAAGCCGTATAAAGTTATCTACGGGCCATATTGAGTTTTTAGTGAACCGCGTTAAGTTATCTCCGTCCCATAATAAGTTTATTGTTGCTTGTATTAAGAGGACCGCGTGCCACTTAAAGTTTATTAAGTGTTGTGTGAAATTATCTGCATACCGTGTTAAATTTTCTGCAAACCGTAACGTGTCTACTGTAGCCCATATCAAGTTATCTGCGTGCCGCTTTGGGCTTTCTGCGGTCCAAACAGACTGCCGTATCAAAGTTTCATACATGTGTGTTAAGTTTACATGAAAGTGTGTCAAGTTATCAGTCTGGCATATGTTATCAGACTGCCGTGTTAAGTTAACACATATGTGTGTTAAGTTGCCATATTGTTGCCTTAAGTTTACAGCCTGCCGCGTTCGGTTTGAGGACTGTTTTCTTAAGCTATCAGAGGTGTATATTATGCTAACAGACTGTATTGTCACACTACCAAACCAGCACTTATTAGTGGCATAGAAACTAGTTAAGTTACTAACATTTTTAGTGACTTCTATGTATGTGTTTGAAAAGTTTACCGTACTGTTTGTTTTCCGACCTAACAGGTGTTTAACTATATTTGTGACCTTATTATTAAGCTGGTTAGTACTGCCCTCCGCAGTGAGTGTACACACAGTATGTCTCACCAGACTGGTGGGTGTGCTAGCAGTTGACTTGTGAATTTTCACAGACAGGGTGAGAAAGTTGGAGTTCAAATTGAGCAGGGCAAAAAATAAACTGACACTACTGGCTTGTTTAAGTCGATTGTAAACAGAGGCAGCACAATTTTGAGTTGGAAAAGAAATGCAGGTGTGTGCTGGAGAATTAGCATAAGGTGGAACTGTGTGAACAGCTCTGAGATGCCGTGTGAATGTTTTACTTCTATCACTCATACTAATTTTGTCATTGTATTTCTAGCCAAGTGTAAAGTTCTAGATGCCTAACAACATATGCATTTAACCGTTTTACGCCCTGTCACGTTGCAGTCATGATATATACCTAACAAATGATTTTTAGAATGCTTAACATCATCGTGTAACAAACGCCGGCTTCTCATGGTACCGCGCCGGGTTTGTCCAGCTGGTGACACGCGTGACAGAGATGACAGTGTGACAGGCTTCGCTAAGATGACTGCCCGAGAGGTACAGACCTGCCAGAGAAGATATGGTCATTATCGGGTGACCAAGGAATGATAAGATGAAGATGACAGTGACTCCTCTGCCACTGACGTGTCAGTCAGAATGTGGTAAACGGTAACATTGTTAGAGCTGGCATGGAATAATGACTTTCCATTGGCTAGATGAAGATTTAAGGGCTAGAACCCATTACAGTTTTGGGAAATGTGACAGAGCATTGAGATATAAGTAAGCTCCGACCGTAGGTCAGAGTAGTGGACTCATTATTGTTTTGCCTTCGCAAGTGCTAGGTGGCTGTTCGCGTGCCAGTGCTAGAGTGCTAAAACAGTTCTGCTCACAACTTTTGTACAATAATTCGTACTTTGTGGTGATTATACCGATTTTGATGAATATATTTTACTGCTGTTTTTATACTTTTTCAAAACAATAATGTCCTGCGCGGAGCGGCTTTTTATTTCAGCGTTAATTCGGAAGTAAAGACCCTTTGGCGAGAAGTCGGCAGCAGTTTGTAAGAGCGGACTCGGAAGTCGGGCGACTCCAGGGGCACCCACGGTGCACTGGCGGACCCTTCTTCTTCCCTGAACTTGGTGGTACTTGCACTGAAAAAGGTCACCAGCGACGGCGGCAGCGGATCAGCACTGAATTCACTGGTTGATGAGCGGCTTTCTCCTATCCTGTGATATGCTCAGCACCTTGTTCTACAGTGAATCCAGGGGCACCCACGGTGCATTGGCCTAACTGCGAACAGGTGTTCTTCAGTTAGAAGTTAATCAGCACGGCATGAGCTTGGGCGGCGGCAGCGACAGAGTGGATCAGCAGTGAATGTCCACCTTGATGAGCTATTTTCCAGTGGTCTCTCCAGTTGACCACCTTGTCTGAAGTGAATGCAGGGACACCCCTGGTGTACTGGCCCAACTGAAAGGCAAGTGTGCGACCGGGGAGCTAATTAGCGGCGGCATCTGCCTGGACTTACTAATTAAAAGCGGATCAGCAGCGAGTTGCTACCTTATGTGTGGACTTTCACCTTACGGTTTCTCTGGCAGCTTCACCCTGTCTGACGGTTGATCCAGGGACACCCCTGGTGTACTGGCCTAAACCTGAAGTAGGAGGGAGCTTGCCAGAGGACTAGCAGCGACATCAGCTCTGAAGGCGACACGTGAGTGGTCTTTATATACACTACTTACTGGTTTGATATAGCTGTCTGGTGGATTCCGAGTTAATTGAGTACCGGCCCAGCCTGGAGTGTTGTTGACCACTTGGGGACTCTCTGGTTCTTTATCATAATGTGTGTGAGAATTCTTTTATCTCTTCTACAATATTTGTCAGCCGGTGAGGCCCTCATATCACCAGTGACCTTCTGAATCAGCAGTGGTGCTGCGAATCCAGGGGTGCTCAGCACATTGGCTTAGCTCCCAACTCTGTGTGGCGACTTTGTTCTTGCTTACTGGACTGGGGGTGAACTTCCATGCCAACTCCCGTACCCTTAATTAGCAGTGGTGCTGTGAATCCAGGGGTGCTCAGCACACTGGCTTAGCTCACACCACTGCGTATTTGTGCTATTCCTGGTGCCTTGGTGGAGGAAGAGTTGTCTTTATAGTCTCTGTGCTCTTGATGAACGTTGGCTTAGCTAATCCAGGGGTGCTCAGCACACTGACTCAGCTCTGAGCCCTTCTTGCACGAGTATTCTGCATCTGCTGTGGATTCAGAGCGTTGAGACATATTGTTGGACCTTTGGGCTTTCGCTAGTTGCACGCGTTTCGTCCTCCCGCTTGTTCAGAACGGTGTGAATCCAGGGGCACTCAGTGCACTGGCCTAAACCAGCCTGAATTAAGCCTCTATCCTACATATGTTGTTGATTCAGAGCGCTAGGACGTATTGTTGGACCTCTGCGCTTGCGCTGGCTGCACGCGTTTCGTACTCTTGCTTGTTCAGAGCGGTGGAACCCAGGGGCACTCAGTGCATTGGCCTAAACCGGCCTGAATCAAGCCTGCAGTCTGCTGGTGAACGAGCTTTGCGCTGAGGGAGGGGACACTTCCTTAGTCCCACTTGCTCAGCATTAACACAGTACTTGACCACGGAGGGTGAGGCGGAGCCAAGCGCTGCCACTGCCCAGTCCAGAGAGCGTGAGACACGGCGATTGGCACGAGAGAGGAGCAGTCAGGAGCTTGACACTGGCTATATGAGCACAGAGGGGTCGGGTACAGAATCCAGCCCCTCCACATCGGTATCAACAGCAGCAGCAAGAGCAGCAGTAGCAGTAGCAGCGCTCGCAGGGACAACAGCAGCCTCAGAGCCTGCAGCCAATCAGTTCCTCTTTGCGTTTGACGACGTAGACGAGATGGATCGGTATGACAGGGACAGTCACACGCTTGACAAGGATGATGTCAAGCTCTGCTACACTGGTGGCAAGAACGAAGATAGAGCGCTCTTTATCAGGCGTTTCGTTGACATGGTGGCAAAAGTACAGCGGGTTCACGAGGCTAGGAAACGCAGGCACATGAGGTCAGCGGCTTTTCACGCGCTCACTCCGCAGGCGAAGAAGGCTTTCATTGACTCCAAACCAGATTACAGATCGTTGTGGGACAGCCTGCCCTCGTTCCTAGCAGGGGACGATCATTCTACCTCAGTTGCCTATGACTGGTGGTGCGCCGCATATCTGAAGAATGGCCTCATGGCCTCTCATGCGTGTCATGTCTTGAGGGATCGCACTACTTGAGGGACGCTTTTCAGGGCTCAGTGCGCTGCGCACAACCTCCTTTCCATGAGCTGGCGCCAGGAGCGACATGGGCAGTCTGCAAGGTGTTCGAGGAAGGCGATGCTGATGGCGAGCTGTCGGATGAGTGGGAAAGCGAGGGAACCTCCACTAAGGGTCTCGCGGGGACAGATGGCACGGAGGATTCTCACTATTGTTGGGCCTTGAGGGCTTTCATTGCAGAGCTCGAGGCCAAGTTCCTGATGAAGGGCACCAAGGAGAAAGAGGACCTGTTGGTCGCCAAGTCACAGACCACCGAGCAGGACGGCCTCGCCTACGTGAAGAGCTGTCGCCGCAGGGAGGCAGCGCTCAACGCTGGCAAGCGATGGTGGAGGACCCCATTGTCAGGCAGGACATCGAGGAGTGCATCAAGGGTCTGCGCATTAAGGAGTACCGGGATCGCGTGTCCGAGCAGCTACGAGTCAGTCATCCTGCCCCCAACAAGGTCACGTGGGAGGACCTGGAGGTCATCGCGGAGGTGCAGGACAAGCTGAAGAACGATGCGGAAGCTTGGGCTCTCACACTGCAGCAGGAGCTGGTTCGCAGGCTCACCTGCGTGTACTCTTGCTACGAGGCCAGGCAACTGGGGCTCGACCTGGCTGCACTGGTGTCCGCTATGAGGCGATCTGGCTCTGCCCCCAAGACTGGAGACAGACGCAGGGACCCCAAGAAGAAGGAGTTAGCACAGCATGGGGGTGATGACGCCAGGAAGCCTCCAAGGGAGGTGAACAATGCGGAGCGCCAGAAGCCCACCTACGGCAGGGTCCCACCACCTGACGCTTCGAAGGAGTTCCAGTGCGACTGGTGCTTCACACGCTTGCCCCATTCTCCGGAGCGTTGCTACACGGGATGTCGTGACGCCCGAGTGCCTCCGAACTTCCACAAGGACAGGCAGAACTCGAAGTGGCCGAACGAGGTCAAGAATGCCCAGATGCGTGCTTACAACATCGCTCACCGCTTCGAGAACCACAAGATGGGGATCACTACGAAGGAGTGGCTCAAGCTGCCAGAGGCCAAGCAGAAGCAACCGCAGCAGCAGCAGCAGCAGCAGCAGGTGGCAGCCAGCGCTGAGGTCAAGGAGAAGCTCGCTGCAGAGTTGACAGGCCTTCAGACAGGGACACCTCCGAAGGGGGGCAAAGGCGCTGAGGCGCAGGCCCAGTCAGAGGACGGCGATGACGAGACTGAGTACAACTCCAACTTCAACCAGCAGGCGGAGCATGAGGAGAATGAGCGGGATTGCCTCGCTGGTGAGGGGCTGGAAGACAGTGGCGATGTTGGCGTCAGCCACGCACCAGATCTCCAGGCCAGGGCCGCAGTCGCCCTGGGCAGCACTCAGAAGATGCAGGGCTTCGAGGTCAAGACGCCGGAGGAGTTCGACAAGGCTGTTCAGGTACCCAGAGCCGTTCCTCCCAACGTCCTCAGCAGGAAGTTTCACCTGCTGGCGTCCAACCTCCGCAGCTCCGTGCGAACTTGCTCGCAGATTGCAGCAATCTTGATATCCCAGCACGCCATCGACCTCCCAAAGGACATTGAGAACCTCCTGGCGCTGGAGGAGCTCATGGGCAACGAGCCGGAGAATGCGACAGAGCAGCCCACCGAGGTCAACGAGCACGAGCTTGAGGACGCGCACGCCACAGTGGTGCAGGGGGTGAAAGAGGAAGCAGATAGCGCAGAACACCAGATGGACGAGGAGTTGCCGCTGGACGAGATGCCCGACGGCGTGGTCGACAGTTTTACCGCCCGGTGTGCAGCCGCTGCCTGCGTGAACGACCTGGGGGTGGTCGACTTCAGTGATCATGGACATGTTCGAGCTGGTACCATCAAGACCCGCGCCTACGACGCGCTGAGGGCGAAGATGAAGCAGCACCTGACCGACGCGCAGGCGTTGCTGATGACTCAGGTCCAGCCCATCTGCAAGTTGCAGAATGCCACCCTGTATGAGGGTCTAGCGTTGGTGTCGTCTGGTGGTGAGCTTATGCTGTATCGGGCAATCCTCATGGACACCGGCGCCAACTGCAACATCATCTCCATCGCGGTCGTGAGGCGGCTGGGCCTCACGGTGTACGAGGCCAGCACCGGCGCCAAGGTCACCAGGCGTGACAACAGCCCCACGAAGTTCACGCATTACTGCTACGTGGACGTCATACTGGCTGCGGGCACACCGCACATGACGCTTCACCGGCTGTACGCCTTCGTGACCTTCGAGCCCGAGAACTCTTGGGACCTGCTGATAGGTACCGGGCCGCTGAAGAACTCCTTGATGATTGATATCAAGCTTGGGAGTGGCGTGGCCGTGTCACATGCGCCGACGATTCTGGGCATGGATGCTCAGGTGGTGCTTCCGGTGGTGGACATGACACCACCCAGGCGTCCCGACCTGCCCAGGCGGGTGGATCCGGCGGTGTGTTTGAAGTCGGAAATCTTTGGACAAGGAATGGAGTGCGAGTGGCTAAAGCACCCACCTCTGAACACGAGGGAGGAGAGGTTCGCTGCTTCTGGGGTTCGCCTTGAGCATATCGACGACGGTGACGAGTCACCAGTGGGGTCACCAGCGCCTTCGCCAAGACATCTTGCAGAACGCCCACGACCTCGAGTCAGCACGCGAGCGGAAATTGAGGCACGGAATCGCCATCGGACGTGTCCCCTTGACGGCGGCCGGAGGAGTGCCCTGGCGTCGCTGGCGCCCGCCGTACAGGCAGCATCGGAGCGCATGCTCGCACAGTTTTATGGAGAGCCGAGCCCTTGGAAGGGTGGACACGCAAGATGGTTCACTGAGGACCAGGTTACCGGGAGTAGTCCGCCTCTCAACGCCCCTCTCAACTACAACTGGGCGGATCAGAGACTGTATCTGGACCGGAACCACATCGCGCGTCTCTGCCGCATCCTCCAGTGCCCAGCCCGGGACATGCCGACTAAACCTTCCCAGGATCATGTCTGCGTGGAGTTCACCCGGTGTCGCGAGCAGAAGTGGGCAACTAACCTTTCGAGGTTTCTAGACACAGTCATGGGAAAGATGAAACCTACTGAAAAAGGTGCAGCCGCTACCCCAGGTAGTGATGGAAAGATACCTGAGACAAAGACAGAAAGACTAAACACAACACTAGATGAATACAAAAATAAAAAATTATTTTCTACTAACCCGAATGAGCCAGATGAACTCCCACAGTGGCTCACTGACATTCTAAAGGATAGCCCTAAAATCCCCGATACGGCCGCTGCTAGACTACTGACAGAAATCGCGCACAAAGAACTTCAACAAGCATACTCGGACTGTGGTATCTCCACAGCACCAGGACCCTCAGGAATGAGATACTCGCAGTGGATCAAGGGCCCAGAGAATTTTCAAGAGGTTACTGTCTCACTTTTTAACCACATTCTTATAACTGGGAAATTTCCAAAGAGTGCAAAATCTGGACTCATCCTTCCAATCCCTAAAAATCCCTCTGCACCATGTACAATAGATAACTCTAGACCCCTCACAATGTTGGAAACGGGTCTTAAACTATTTAACACAATAATTGCTAACCGTCTCAAAACAATACTTAACACTCACCCCATTCTCTTTCCCATTCAAGATGCCTTTCTTCCGAATAAAAACATAGATGACTCACTCCAAATTCTGAATGAAGTAATTTCGGATGCCAATAGATACGACAAAGACCTCCACGTAGTTTACCTGGACCTCAAACAAGCATTTGACAGAGCTGAATTCTGGATGAGCAATTTAGCGCTCAGAAAGTTGGGACTCCCATCACAAATAATCAACATCATCTCAGACATTACCAATGATGCTTCTAGAATGGTACTCACTGAAGAAGGCCTCACGGATGAATGGTCCCTAGAATGTGGAGTTCCTCAGGGAGAAGTTTTGAGCCCACTAAGGTTTGTAGCCATTATGGACATTCTGGCAATTTGGTTAGCAAAAAGAGCAAACGGTGTAAACCCGACAGGATCCACATATGGATATGAACTGAACTCGGAACGCCATAGACCAGACAAACCAGGAAATAATGTTATTCCTCCCTCCCAAAACCTATTAGAAAAGGACACCACTTTAAATATCTTTGCACGGTTCTTTTGTGATGACATCATTCTCGTGGGGAAAACTAAAGACGAAGTTCAAGACATGCTAGGTATAGTTAATGAATTTATGAGCTTCATTGGTATTCCCATCAATGTTAAGAAATCCAAATACTCTTACAGAAAGCGCATCAAACCTCAGGGCAAAACAGTAACGCGATATGACCTGTCCGATGATTTACTCATCTCAGGGGGTCATCTGGAGCCCAATACAAATGACTCAAGTCCTTCCATTGATTCGAAATGGATACCCCCTTAGTCACCAGAATTCCTCGATTTCTCCAACAGCAAAGAGGTAAACAGATATCTCGGAGTATGGTTTGCACTAAATGGGGAATGGGACAAACAGGCGGAAATCCTTATCGACAGACTTAAATCTACCTTAATATCCATCCAACTACAACACATGACTCTACACCAGCTAAGATATGTTATAAATGCGGTTGTAGTTCCGAGGATGGCATACCCCCTTAAAGTTACCTCAGCAATTGCCAACTCCTCAAAGAATGTCGCAATTGAATTAGACAAAATGATAGCTTCGTTTATAATTAAATATTTGGGCTGCCCAGTTGACACCAATCACCAAATAATCTGGACAGCAGTTTGTCAAGGCGGGTACGGTATTGATAGTGTCTTTGATGTTGTAACCGCGTCGTGTATTACCGAAACTATGAACACCCTGTGTTCTGCGGATGAACACGAATATTGGCAACACAACCACACGGACCGTATCACTGATCCCCACCTCATCTCACTATACCGTAGAAATAGCAATCTATGGCTTAAAATAATAATTCAAAACATGAACAACGAAATGGGTAAAAATGCCATCTCGGGTTTCCCCTTATCACACTATGCAACCTACAGTCACACTAAAGACAAACGCTTTAACTGGTTTAGGCGTACAGGTCACATTATGGCAAAACTTGGATACGCTATTGACTCTAAAAATTACCCTGAAAATGAAGCGGGTGAAACCACATTAATCACCACCCTTCCCAGACAACTCTACATGTCGAGGAATGTTACCTCCGCAATACAAAAATACAACCTCAAGCACACAGGTTCCTTTCTAACTCCCTGCGGTGGAATGTTAAAAAACTGGCAAGAAAGTAAATGTTTTTTCAGGCTGAATGGCAGTAGACCCCCTGGATGGCTAACCGAAATCGAAAAGGAAATGCTTCAAAACCCTGTAGATTTGGACCCACAGGCTAGATATGTCAAGAAACAATATAGAGACAACATAGTACCCCCCGACACGGGTGAATTTCATTGGAAAGGAAATGGTGACCGAAATTCCATCTCTCTTATTTACATTACCAATATTGACTTAGAGGCCATGTCAATACAATATACAGAATACAGTAACAATGCCATAAACCCTAATGTCTTTGTCAGAATCAAAGGTACCAACAGTCTTCAATACGACTTTGAATATAGCATCACCAATGACGGTTGCATCCTAATTCCAGCAGGTTCTATTTTCGAATATAATGACCATATGGACCCGCCCTCTTCTGTCCTTGCTACAGTCAGTGATATTAACTCACACTATGATTACATCTCAGACAGACAGTATGAAACCATTATTGCCAGAATGAAAAACAAAACTGCGGAGGAAGAAAGTGAATACAGCTGCCCTAGCGACTCGGAAGAAGAATCCACCCCCAACGCCGAAAAGAGCAAACAAATGGAAGATTATGATATGGCAAGCGATGGTTCTCTATTTGCTGGAAAGAAAACAGCATGCAGTGGGGCAGCATATGCCATAAAAACTTTGACAACGGGATGCCACTTGTACGGAAGATGAATATCCCCCCCTCAAGAACTTTCTCCGCACCGGGGCTCCTTATCAAGGAAGATATCCAAAACCCGAGTAGCACATCTGCTGAAATTGCGGGACTGCGATTTCTACTCACAGAACAAAAAGAGAAACTCCTCAAATCCATTACTCCAATGGTACATGCCATTGACTCCATGGCAGCAATATCTGCGGTAACAAAGGATGGCAGGTCCATGAGTGCTCGGGACAAACTACGTGAAGCTAATCGCAGAGATGTGCAGGCTGTTCGCCTACTGCTAGAAGAACTTGGCTTCTACAGTGAAGGAGACCACAGTAAAATCATCCTTAAATGGATTAGGGGTCACAATAATGACAAAGTCCACGACAGAGTGGACCGTACTGCTAAAAGAGCCTCATTCAGAGGGGGCTGTTTAGACATCCCCCGCTACGACCCTGCCGAGGAACTACCCTTCTCATTATTCTTTTTTGAGGTCCCTATTTTAGGCGATATTCGTAGTCACATCAGAAGAATTCAACGACTCTCACACTATCATAATTGGAGAACTCTACAGTCCCAATGGAAGCACCTGAGAATGCTCAACGAGAATAACACCGCCCCCACCAAAAATATTTCCAAAATAACACCTAAAGCTTTCACCGCTTCTAGAAGTAGAGAACTCCTGGGTCTTCAAGCCTCTCCAGCACGCTTATTTAAACTGGGGAAAATCGGGTCTGAAAACTTCCCCTACTGCCAACAGAATACAAAATGCACCTTCGAACACATCCAACTTGAATGCCCAGGACATAATAATAGTTTGTATAGTCTTAGAACAACCCAAGATATCGAACTAAGGAAAATCATCGCTGAAGAAATCTCAGAAAAGCCTAAACTACTAAACCCTGGAAAGGGTACCACATACATCAAAACACAGCCATCGAAACTTTTTCCACTTGCTGACCTAAGACAGGAAATGAATGAGGAATTATACTTACACGCTCTCCCGGAAGCTAGCATGTACCGTCCATCAAGTTCAAAAAAGAATACCATTGCTGTGACCGCAAAGCCCGAAGTGGACCATGTTACGGGAACGATTAAATATCCCGAACTCCAATATGTCCAAAAGAAAGAGTTTTGGAAACTTTTGGCTTGGCACCGCCTTTCCAACAAAGCAGTCCCATGCTCACTTGCGGAGTACTCGAATAGGGCACACGATATTCATGAAGCCCTCAATGCATGTAAGTTTGAATCGGGAGACCCTAAAAACTGCTACGCAATAAGAAGAAGCCTCTTAGATATTTTGGTGGATGACAGAAACCTTGACAAAAACGGCTGTGAACTTTTCTCCAACCCACTAAATGCCCACCCTAGAATTTACTCGAGAAGATGCATACCCACCACTAGAATGAAAAAAGCCCTCAGGCCCTTCTGTTATCATGGGAAAATCGGCTTTGATGGTCTCGCTTGGGACGCCTACGTGGACCCGTTAACAGGCATTGGCAGAATCGTTTACGGAAATCCCCCCTTTGATGGGAAGGATAAGGGCAAATCTTCGGCGGTTATGACTACCTTGGAAATGGGACATAAAGCAGCCAACACCGTCCCTGGATTTTCAGGAACATGGATTCTTCCGCTGTCTCCCAAAAACCAAAAAAGATGGTTTGATAAAGGTTTTAAACGTGTTTTCAGATTCCCGCATAACACTATTCCATTTATCCCACATGGTTATTGGACGGGTGATGACCCCTACGTTCTCCCAGGTGGCGGATGCTATAAGGATGATTTTTCGGATGTCGTTATCATAGCTATAGACAGTGCACCCAGTGATACTCAACCAGCCTTTGACTGGAGGCCTACACAGAAAAAGATTGCTAGATGGTTCCTCAATGTCCTTCCTAAGTCCAGAGTCACGGAGAAGAGGCTAGAATACACCGGAGTCAGCCCTGATATTTGGAATGAAGTTCTGAACGAAAGGGACAACGTACTTCCTTCTTCGCTGTGCCCATGGCCCACTCAAGACCCCCCCTATCATCAGAATGGTGCTGAGCATTATTATGGCGGTCACCATGACACGACAATCACCAATGCAACTTCTAAGCCCTTCATAAGCACCGTGAAATGGCCCAAAGTACTTACACTCATGGGGTACCTCCCTCCTCTTTTTGGTACTGTCCTCAACACGATAGGTGTTCCCCGTGGCAAGATTAAACCTCTCCTTAAAAAACTTTCAAGAATCTGTAGACAACACACCAGAAATAGGCGAGACGTGTTTCTGTTAAACACCTCCACCACCTTGAACACTGACCCGCATACAGTTGACATCCTGGGCAATGAGACCATGACAGAAACAGAAGCTGTGCAAAAATCAAACGACTTTCTTCAAACCCTCCTGCAATAATTTTCAAAAGTCTTGCAATAAAAGATGGCTCTCTGTCCCCTAGGGGAGGGGCCCTCCCCCCCCCTCCCCTCCCCCACCACCCCCTCTCCCCCGCCCACCCCGACCCCCTTCCTCAACGTCTCCAAATACCCCCTTAATTCTTCGACTTCCCTCCCCACCGCTCAGATTCAGCCACCCCTCCACTCACCCGGCCATGGCTGCTTCTCCATCTTCTAGAGTGTTTTGCTTAGCACCTAGCTTTTTCTCTAGATGTCACCCTGCTGAAAAGTGGGTTGAGCCCCTTTGTGGGCGCGCTATAGCAGAGGGAGTAGCCCCTAGTGTTTCACTAGCCTGCTTTGCAGGGATACCGCACTCTCAGGACTTTGTCCCCTTTGCTAGCGTAAATGTTTTATTATTATTATTATTATTTTGGGTGACAGTAGACCGGCTGATGTCAACTAACTGGCTGTACGTGGATCAGAAGCTGCAGCACGACGAGGAGAAGGACCGCTGGATACTCAATGACAACTACATGACGCACATACCGTCCTCTGCCAGCAAGCACGACGTCGTCATGCCTAGGGAGAGAGGCATTTCGAGGCTCGACTTCACCCCGATCCAGAAACTGCAGGACAAGGTCCAGGCGTTGTTCAAATACCCCAGTGGTGAAGTCACTGGGACCCTCATGTGGGATCTGAAGGAGCGCGTCTTCTGTGTCCAACCAAGCGCAGCCACGCAGTACCTCGACTTGATGGGCTGCACGTTGGATCATGCGCTCGTGTACAATGGCGAGTCCTCGGAGTTGCTGCAAGAGCTCCAGCTCCCTCACTGGTACGAGAGCAGTGGTGTCTGGGCATACCAGTTGCTCAGGTATCTCTGCCCAGTGGACGTGGAGTCCCTCTCGGATGGCGCATACTCCAGCAGTATGTTCGACACGGCCACGATGGACCACCCCTGGAGCTTGTCTCTCTGGATTCCAACGCCAAGTACTACCCAGTGGGAGATGGTCTTGGGGGGCCCGGCAAAGTGTTCTCCGAGAATGCAGCCGCCCAGGAGTACGTACGCCTGGGGGAGATGAGAAAGATGCTCAAGTCGGTCAACACCGAGCAGCAGGGATACGATGCGCTTGACGCAGACGCAGAGCGCAGGCCACCGCCACCCAACAACATGGTTAACACCAGGCTCACGAAGCGAGCCCCGACGCAGCCACCTGCGCCTGCCGCAGGGGCAGGACCATCTCAGGCCGCCGCTGGGCCGTCTCAGGCCGCCGCTGGGCCGTCTCGTGCCGCCGCTGGGCCGTCTCGTGCCAGGTCCGTCAGCAGGCCCGTGCTGGTACGTTCGAGGTCACCGCCGCGCATATCGGATATCGCATATCGCGCAACGCCATCGCCACCATCCAGCGACAATGGGCCAGCGAACAATTCTCGTGAGTTATCACCTCAACTCGTTTGCGCCGCAGCAGCTGGACCATCGGGTCCTGCCGCTAGCCCTTCTCGTGGAAGGTCGCCGCCTGCATCGCCTGCTATGACCAACGTTGGCTCATGGGCGAACTCAGTCTATGTCCCACGTGGTGCCCGATCACGTTCCCCGCGAGGCGCGCCTTCTAAACCTCCGAGTCCACCACGGGCGCATCATCTGTCTCAGTCCCCCGCGAGGGCGCCTCCATCTCCATCGGGGTCAGATTGGGATGCCGTGCGGAGAGCCAGCTCATCCGACAGCTCAGTGGGCAGATTTCTGTCCGTGGAGGAGGTGAGGGCCTTGAAGGATCGCCGCAACCTCACCGTCTTCATGGTGAAGTTTGGCGTGACGTTCGTAGACCGCTGTCGAGGCCGCCGAGTCGTGTATGAGCTTGGCGTATGCAACAAGGAACGAGGTCTCCGGCTTCGGAAGCATCCGGGTATCCCCAGCAAGGTCGCCAGGAAGCACGACAAGACCATCCGTTGCGGACACCAGGGCTGGCGCCTCCCTCTTGGGGGACAGACGACGTCCTCCAACCTGCTGGAGGCGATCATGTCGGCCTATGCCGATCTGTCGAACTTTGATTCGGGGCACAGGCTCGAGGGAGGCCATGCAAGGAACATCGAGGGGTCACTGTGCTCCTACGTGGGGCTGGAGTCAGCACACGTGCTGCGCTGCATGGCGCACCCGAATGCCACGCCAGTGTATTACATCTTCATGGAGCAGGAGCGGTGTTTGTCTTGGCACGCTGAGTTCACGAACGATTACCTCATGCGAGACGACCGGAAGTTCACGCACTTGCAGTGGGGGACCAAGGAAGTGGCCGCGCCGTGGTTGCTGCCAGCGCTGGAAGCCTTAGAGACACGTCGTCTCCCAGCAGCTGCGCCGCCCGCCCTTCAGGCTCGAGTAGCCGAAAGGCCCGAGCACATGGACGCGATTTGGGCAAGGAATGTGGACGAGGTCCGCGACCCTCCTGCGCGTCGTCAGCGCCAGCCTTCTTGGCTACTGCCCGGTGGTATGGTACTGTCACAAGTACCAAAATGTATGCTTTATTATGGGCACTAGATGGGGTGTATGAGTCCCATGAAGGTTTTGAAAAATCATTTAGGACCCTTTTGAATTGTTATTGATGCTGAAATGTACTCTCGTGAACTTTAGGTATGTGTATGTGCGTTGTGCTTTTGGGGGGTGTAACGCCATAAAATTAATTAAATTTTCTGGTACTGTCACAAGTACCAAGCGCGCGGTGACTTAAAAGGGCACGCTATGTGGCCACGAGGTGGCATGCATGATGTCAAATTTCATTATTGGGATGTATCCTAAGTGGTCGTCATGCGTTGTGCCATTTGAACGTCTTTAACGCCAGTATTGGGATTCGATAACACCCAAGGGTGTGATAAAATGGCCTCTCAGCATTTTTTGTAGTAATATCGGGAGCGGTTTCGTACTTAAGTTCCATGTGTAGAGTCCAAGTACGGCAACTTCTCATGCATGTAAAGGTCTTGAAAAATCGATATATGGGTTTACTTTTGATGTCATAAACGCTGGTGAGGCGATCCGACGTTATAATATACTTATTTCGTAGCTTTAGTGCCACGACTAGGCTCCAAAATCGACGATAGCCCTCATACTTAAGGAATCTTGAGTTGGACCATTTGGTGGAGAAGGGATGTTTAGCATGTCGCAGTTTCAGCGACGGGCAGTATGCCAACTGCCCCATGCTCACATCCATCATTGGCCATGTTATACAGCTTCAATTTGAGCCATCGCTGGGTTGAATAGAATCCCAAGTCTGTTCAAAAAGAAATCCGAAAGTAGCGCCATGATTTCGAAGACAAGTGAGACACCATTGTGTAACACAAAACTCCACCTTGTTGGCAATATGCATCCACTGGGAGGGCTACACGTAACCTATGGACCAATGGGGCATAATACAACTCAGTTTGGGTCGTTAAGGTAATGGTATATCATGGATATCACCATCAGGATGGAGGAGGACATCAAAAAAATTCTAGCGTTTTGGTACTTGTGATAGTACCAGATTCGATTCTGGTACTATGACTAGTACCACTGGGCAGTAGCCATTCTGGCAGTACGGCTGGACGTCGACAGGGCGCGAGCAGTGCTGCGCGCTCGTCTGCTCCTTCCGCTGGCCGCCACGGGACTTCCACCCATGTCGTCCACGCACCGAGGACATCCAGGATATCGGCCAACCGCACCTCGCGGCGCCCTCCTTCTCCGGCGCATTCGGTGTGCACCGATGGGACGATGGCGTTTGAGCGCCACACAGAAGAACGACGTGAGGCGCAGCGACAACAAGCGCGTTTTTATCAGGGCTCCCCGGACACAGCGGGCGGGCGGCCCTGATGCGCAACCAACGCTGTGGCCGTGAGCTGTCGGCACAGGCAGTCCAGCCACTTAAGGCCGGGTGTCCTGCGAGCGTGTATCTCGCTTGCAGGCAGTGCAGTACAGATCCAAAATAATTCCAAACATGTTTCCTGCAGCACACGAGCGTCGACTTAGTCAGAACGTTGGGGAACGAACCCAATACGGACAAACCTATTGCTGTTGGCATTTCGCCCTCGATTGGGAGTTTACACGGAAGACGTTTAAAAAAACAGCGAAACAGTAAACAGGGAAATAGGTTGAGTAATTCTGAAGTAAACCTGCGAATTTCTAAAATAAACAAGCGAATATCATTTTTGCAGGACTGGAAATTACAGCATGCCACCAGCAACGTTACTGGCGACATCAGAAGCAGCCCGGCGTAAAAAAAGAAACCTGCAAAAAAACGATACGCTAGTCAGTAAAGATGATGTGACTCGAACCCAAACCGTCGGGCTGTAAATAAGCCCGCCGGTCTCCAAGCACCCCTATCTTCAGCGAGTTTAGTAGAGCTGGAAAGATGCCGCCAGCAACGTTGCTGGCGGCTTCAGAAAATGCACAACATAGTGGCAACCTGCGAAAAATAACGATGCCCGGAGGAGATGTTGGGAATTGAACCCATACTGTCAGGCTGCGAAGAAGCCCGACGGTCTCCGAGCATCCCTACAACGTAGGAAACAAGAACCGGGCCAGCAACGGCTAATGTGAAACATCGCACGCAGCGAGGAAAGCCCCCCTCCCCCGCCAGGCTCCACGCATACAGGTTAAAACACGACCGATTCAGGATATCCGCTAGGATAACGAAGTGGCGTGTAAAAGTTGTTAGTCAAACAAGAAAGCAGAATGCTGAAACAGCAGGCATGAAACAGGCGGCGCAAGAAGAGAGCTTGAAGAATGGTGAAGGTGTGGGAAATCGGGATCTAATATGAGATTTCCTCAATCGTGGATGCGCGATCGTCAGAGCTCGTCGGGGCCGCGTGACTCCTGAAATATCTGAAGTAGGAAAGGTGACTGGTGAGACGATCTTGAAGCACGAGATGCGTGACATTTATCCGATCGAGTCTGCTAGTTGTGACTAAAGATCGAACGGACAGTCCGTCAGCCAGTCGGTTATTATTTCGATCGGGCGGTCGAACGGTCGCCATACAGTCGATGTAAGACTGAATGTTATGGTCGACGACAAATATAAATTATAAAAACTGTGCTCTCAAAATTTTGATATCTTTATCTACTCTATCTGCTTCCTTTCTGACCTGGACTCGCCCCGTACCGTAGGATGCACTGGGTAGTATGGCTACAAACAATCTGGGGGCGGTGTCGTGTGGTGATGCATCCTGACGCACACTGTTAACACTGGGGTGTGCCCTGGAAAAATCCTGGGATTTTCCCCTTCCTCTATAAGGGAACGAAGATTGTCCCAGAATTTCCGGGGGAAATTCCCGGTCAGTTCTGGGACACCTACAAAAACGAAGATTGTCCCAGAATTTCCGGGGGAAATTCCCGGTCGGTTCTGGGACACCTACAAAAATGACACAGTAGCTACAAAAATGGTAGGGGTAGCTACAAAATGACCCCGTTATCATTACATACGGTGTCCGCACGTGCGATTATGAGGTCCATGCGCTACCCATACGCTGTCCTTACGGTGGTCCATACGTTGTCCGCACGTCCGGTTACGATGTCCATGCGACGTCCATACGTTGTCCTTATGGGAGTCCATATGCCGTCCGCACGCACGTTTACGATGTCCATGCGCCGTCCATATGCCGTCCTTGCGGCATTACATACGGTGTCCGCACGTGCGACTGTGATGTTCATACGCTATCCATACGCTGTCCTTACGGTAGTCCATACGTTGTCCGCACGTCCGGTTACGACGTCCATATGCTATCCATACGGGTTTCCATACGGTGTCCCTGCGCTGTCGTGCGGTTGGATAGTGCCTCTGTCCATGCGTATGGACACCATGTGGACATGTGTTCTGTCCATACGGTGTCCATACGGCCGTCCATACGGTGTCCTTACGAAATCCTTACGGTGTCCATGGGACATTTTCATATGGACACCACAATTACGCGTCGTCCGTATGGTTCTTACATATGCATCAAGGTTTCGCCAGAAATCTGTCCAGACCGTCCATACGGTTGTCCATATGGGTCCTTGCGATGTCCATACCCTGTCCATATGCAAATCCACACGGATGAATGGGGCAATAATTTGTAGGGTGGTGGTCGATTGCTCGACGTTATCCCCGTCGTGCATGTTATGACATTTGGGTCTTATGGGCCCTCGCTTGTGTCTGGTACGTTGGGTTTCTTATCGTGCGTACCACGGGCATCTATGCTGGCGTGCACCGTGTTCGTGCAGAAGGTTGGATGGTGGTACCCCTCCGGGGGGTGGTCATTTCCTTGGCATGCTGGTCGCAGTGTGCCGCCGCCCTCCTCCTCGTGGTCCTCGCCTGGCTTTGGGTTTGCGCCAGTATTTATGCTGAGGATGTGGCGCACCAAGCTTCTCATGTCGTGGACATCCCTCTGGAGGCATGTGACGTTCAACGTGGACGGGGGTGGACTGTTCCGTCCCTGCGCTGGTCCCAAGTTTTCTTGCTGGGCCGCGTGCGCCTGCCCGCTTTGCCGGCCAGGTTGGACAAGCCTCGCTTTGCGGCGCGCTGGGCGCAGCTTCGGCGTAATCTCCAACTTCATCGCGTCGCGCAGGCCGCCTACATGGCGCTTGTCCTCACGCTTGTGGTCTCCACCGCCGCTGGTGGGAGTACTCGCTTGGCGCACGGGGGGTGGAGAGTAATGGCGTGCTTCTTCGCTTCGAACTCGCCGGCAGCCGCAGTGCATTTCAACAGAATTTTGCGATTTTTTCTGCTTTTGTGCGGAATCTTGTGGGTCGCTGGCAAGCTGACCGAGAGTGTGCCTACGTACGATGCCATGTCACCCACGCGCAGTGCCTGGGGTGCGTCCCCCTGCACTTCTTGGGAGGCTCAGCAATCCTCGAGGCAATGGGAGCCGGGCTGGGAAGCCAACGTCGCGGAGCAGGATGAGGTCTTGCCGTACACCGTGCTGGACGAGCTTCAACCTCTAGGTGACACGACAGTGACCAAGGACGAGGCAGCGTGGCTCGACACTGAGCTCAATGCCACGTTTGGAGGACATCCTGACTTCAAGGAGGAGCACTGGGAGGAAATGCGAAACGTTTTCCGCAGGTGCAAGAGCACTTTTGCCAACAGCCCTCACGACCTGACAGGCTACAAAGGCAAGGCGGAGCACAACACGTTCTCCATCCCTTTCATAGACGAATCCAAGGCCGCCTACCAGAGACCCAGGAAGTACAGCCCGGGCGAGCAGGAAATCATTGATATTCACTGCAAGGAACTGCTGGAGTATGGCTTCATAGAGCCTGCAGCCAAGCATTGCAGACATGCAAGCAACCTCGTCGTGGCTGGCAAGAAGGATCATGAGACTGGCCTGTGGACCCAGACGAGGTTCTGCGTGGACCTCAGGGGCGTCAACCGGCACTCCCTCAAGGACAACACTCTGCCACATCGACCAGAGGAGCTCTACCAGAAGGTTGCGAAGGCCAAGTTCAAGACCACGCTAGATGCCACCAAAGCCTTCCACCAGATCCCCATGGCTACGGAAGAGGACAGGAGCAAGACGGCGTTCTGGTGGAAGAATCAGCTGTACCAGTACACCTCAATGCCTTTTGGGGCTGCTGGAGCCACTTCTGCGTTTGTGAGAATCATGGACTACGAGTTACGTCACTTGCAGCATTGCACAGTGGCATACGTCGATGACGTAGTGGTCTACACGGATTCCACGCCTGAGCAGCATCTGAAGGACGTTGAGGACGTGTTGCGCACCTTGGGAGACGCTGGCATAAGACTGCACGTAGGCAAAAGTACCTTTGGCGCAGCCACGGTGGACTTTTTGGGCTACCGCATTGGTCACAACTCCATTGGCGCGCAAGAAGCAAAGTGCAAGGCCATCCAGGAGCTTCCGAGGCCCCAGGACAAGACTGGGCTCCGCTCCATCTTGGGCATGATGAATTACTACAAGGGCCTGGTGGGTGAGCCAGGGGGGGCCAAACTACTCTGAGATGGCTCGCCCTCTCAACGACCCGCTCAAGAAGGAGGTCACTGACATCAAGGGAGCTTGGGGGAAGGAGCAAGATCAAGCGCTTCAGGACCTGAAGGACTCCCTCTGCTCTGGGAGATGTCTGAGGCCTATCGATTATGACAGACCCCTCATATTGTACACCGATTGGAGCACCTATGGCATTGACGCAGTGCTGGGCCAGAAGGACGATGATGGGAAGGAGTACATCTGCATGGCAATCAGCCGATCCCTGAGTAAGACGGAGAGGCAGTACGCTAGCTTCAAAGGGGAGATGCTTGCAGTGGTGTGGGCGGTCGTGCGCACGCTGAGGCAGTACTTACATGGCGTTCACTTCACGCTGGTGACTGACCACTCACCGCTCACCACCCTGATGAAGAAGGCCGATCTCCAGGGGCAACACCTACGCTGGGCAATCAGTTTGCAGGAGTTCGACTTCACGGTGCAGTATCGCCCAGGAGCCAAGAACAGCAACGCTGACGTGCCGTCTCGCTATCCACTACCGTCCACGACAGACGAGACTGGGGCAAGGCATGAGAGGGAGAAGGTGACTGCGCTTCACGCAGGCGTGGGGGAAGTTTACACGAAGGACTTCTGTGACCACTTGTGCTTTATGTTGGCTGGGGATGTTTCCCCAGGGGAAGAGGCCACGCCAGAGGTGCAGGTTGCCAACTACTGCAAGATGGCTGCCATGGAGCAGCTGGGCACGGGACCAGTGCATCGTTTATTCGACTTGGACCACCAGGAGGAATTGGAGTGCAATCACGGGGACATGTTCGATACTGACTTACCCGAGCTGGTGACAGACTCTGGGAGGCTAGCCAGAGCGGCTTGGAAGGCGCTGAGCTTGGTGAGGCCTACGCGAGGCACACACGGCGAGGGAAGCCCTGCTGTATACAGCAATGAGTACTTTGAAGGCGAACGCATCTTGAAGCCTGAGAAGGTGGACACCAGGGTGCTGGGCAGGCAGTTCTTCTCGCAAGCTCGGGAGGAAGGCGTGGTGTGCTATGAGCCATGTGGAGGCCTCTGTGCTGGCCTAGAGATGTTGCTCCGCAGTGGGATGAAGGTGGATCGCTACCTGTATCAGGACATATCACCGAGCAGTCGGACAGTTGCCAGGGCCAGGTGCACGGCGTTGCTGAGACGATATCCTGACCTCATCTCGCCCAGTGCAATAGAATTTGGGGCTTTACCCCAAGATCTGCACGACACCACCAGTGCCGACTTCATACGAGCAGGAGCCCTTCAAGGACGCCAGTGGGTCATGGTATGTGGGTTCCCGTGCCAGGATCTCTCCCCTGCTGGAACACTCACAGGCCTGGATGGCAGGCACAGCAAATTATTTTATGAAGTGGTTCGGCTTCTATCCACGCTGCAGCAGCTACAGCAGCAGAGGCCCCCAGGCTACATCCTGGATAACGTTTCCCCATTGTCGCACAGACCCGGGACCAAGATCAGGGACGAGGTGTTCCCGTACATTGCCAGCGTCATTGGCCGACCAGTGTCCTTTGATGCAGCCCAAGCAGGCGCTTACGCACATCGATTGCGAGCGTATTGGAGCAACTTGTTCCAGATCTACCAGTTTCGCTCCGTGATGAGCAAGGTGGCGAGACCAGAAGGACGAGTCGTATCGTCAATCCTGTGCAAGGGCTGGCAGCCCAGACCAGTGATAAGAACAGACCGCGCGCCTCACTACGTGGTGAGCGTGGTGGGAGAACCGCTGAGGGCTCTTCCCACCATCATGGCCACGCAAGGGTCGAGAGCATTCAGAAGAACAAGGATGGGCACGGTGGTGCGCAACCAGGACGATGAAGACGCCGCGGAAGAATCTCGAGAAGTCAACCTCGACGAGACGGCGCGAGCCATGGGCTACAGCGCAGGTGAGCTACGCATGGCTGATGGCCTGAACGACGTAGAATTTGCGAGCATTCTGGGCCTGGCCATGGATCGCAGGGCAATGGAACTGCTGATGTCAGTCGCAGAAGCGAGCAGGAAGGGGCTCCCTCATAGCGAGGAGTCCCCAGAGGCGGAGAATTCCCCAGGACAGCCTATCGCTGTAGACAACAACTGGGCAGACCACGCGAGGTCGGACCTTCAGCAGAGGCAAGCTTTGCTGGCGGAATGGGTTGAGAATTCAAATGCATATACTCAGCAGGTGGCGAAGACCATGAGCCACCGTGACTGGGAAGAGAAGCTGCAGATAATGTGCTCACAAGGGCAGAAAGGTGCAGAGGGAATTGGGGTCCAGCGGCAGAAGGCTGGAACCAAGAAGAAGAAGAAGAAGAAGGAGTGGCAGCTCTACGTCATTGAGCAGTACCGCCAGAGGCACGAGAGCCACTTCGTGAAGGAGGGTGCAGCTCCAGCAGTTCGCGCTGACGTGCCTGCTTGGAGTCCGCCTGGCAAAGATACGGAGATGAGACTCCCCAGGTTGGCGTGCACCACCAGGTTTGAGGACTTAATGGCCAATGTTGCAGAGCGACAGGCTGACAGCGACAAGCATCGAGATGTACATGACGACAAGTGGTGCCTCAGATGGCTGAAGTCCAATGGCGGTGTGAGATTGCCAGAGGATGAAGTTCGTCGGGTAAGGAGGCGTGCAGCACGACACCGATGGGATGAGGCTACAGACGAGATCTACATGATCACGCTGTCGGGCAAGGAGGTGAGGATACCCAAGCAAGCCTGCTGATCGCCTTGCGTTGGTCAAGGAGTACCACTCCAGAACTGGCCATTGGGGAATAAGGCGCACGCAGCATCTTCTGTGGCAGCGCCATTGGTGGGCCGACCTGAAGAAGGACGTGGAGGCGGTGGTTACTCAGTGTGAGACTTGCCAGCGCGTGAAGACCCATTACGCGAGGGAGGAGGCGTGTTTGTCCCCTCTCGAGATCGTGTCGTGCATGTATCGTTGGTCGCTGGACTTGGCATGGCCTTCGAGAAGGGAGACCAAGGCTGGCAACAACAGAGTGCTCATCATGACCGAGCACTACACCAGATTCATAGTCTGCGTGCCCATTCCCGACAAGGAGGCAAGGACCATCGCAGCGGCATTTCGCAGTCATGTCCTGGCTGTGTTCGGTGCGCCAGCAGAGTGCTTGGTGGATGGAGGCAAAGAGTTCGAGGGCGAGTTCAAGCAGCTATGCAGAGACTGTCTGATAGACAGACGAGTCACCTCGCCAGACTCGCCAGAAGGCAATGGGCTTACCGAGCGAGTGGTGCGCACAATGAAGTTCTGCTTCAAGAAGCTCGCCTTGGAGAAGGGCCTCGATTATGAGTGGGATGAGCAGCTCTGGCCGCTGGTGCTGAGCTACAATGCAGCACGCCAAGAGTCCACGGGAGTGGCGCCGTTCACCTTGCTATTTGCCCAAGAGGCAGTGGTGCCGCCAGATTTGAAGCAGGCGCCCAGCATAGATTTCAGTGCTGGGGTCGAAGATGAGAAGAATGCCCGAGTCAAGGACCTCCTCCAGAGAGCACAGGTGGTGAGACGACTGATGGTGCACGCTGGTTGCAGCCTGGCTGGAGGTAGCACAGCATCGTGATACGTTACATTATGGAGGGAGAAGGGGTGGGGGCCATGAGCCTAGGCCACACCAGTTCAAAGTGGGCGATTTCGTCTACATCAGACAGAAACCTCGCAGCGGCATGGAAGTCGCGACCAAGTCCGCCATCCTGAAGCTGGTCAAGATACAGCGAGATGGTGTCGTGGTGCTCGAGGACGCCACCAAGTTAAGAGAACAGAGCACTGTGCAGAGCATCGCGCCATGTCACCTGCAGGTGAAGGACCAGTATGACTGCACTGCAGCCGTGCCCAGCAGACACCTTGCATGTGAAGTGTGCAGGAAGACTGATGGAGAAGCAGAGATGTTGTTGTGCGACGCGTGCAACAAGGGGTACCATTTATGGTGTCTTACCCCAGCATTGAATGAAGTACCAGAGGGCGAGTGGCTATGTCCTAGGTGCTCAGGCACGAGGATGCAAGCCGCCAATGCTGAGGTGCAAGCCCAGGAAACCAAGAGCTCTTGGGTCCTGGAGGGCAGATTGGGAATGAAGGAACAACAGCTGAACGAGAAGCTGTCCTCGGACATGAGCCTGCTTCCAGCAGACGTGGGTCCCCGTCGCGTGGTGAAGGGAGGCAAGTCGCAGCCATGGCATGCCATCTCGTCCAGGGATATGCTGTTGGATGAGAAGGACATGTTTCTCCACATGCCAGATCAGATTGATTGGGGCAGACAGGACAAGCTCTCTGAGGCCGTGCAGATCTTCATGCCAGGGCACTGGAATGAGGGGCATCGCACGGTGCTGAGCAAGAAATACCGGGAACAGAAGGCAATGGCAAGGCAGCTGAGGGATGCACCTCTTGTGCCTGCTTTGGCTGAAGAAGAAGTTGAAAAACGAGGAGAATTGAGACACATTACCAAGGCTCAGGTGCGAGAAGCTAGCGCACTGCAGTGGGGGCTTGAGCTGGTCATCACAGTGCCCTCCGAGGTGAGGCGCTTGGCGACAGAGGTGGACTGGAAGTCCATCGATGGCGTGTGGGACCCATGGGCAGGTACTGGGGTCATCAGTGAGGTGATGGTGGAGCAATGGCCGCAGTTGAGATTTATGAATAATGACTGGAACTCTCAGTTGGGTTGGTCTGAGGCGCATGACGCACTTCAGCCAGGCAACTATCGCATATGGAAGGAGAAGTATGGTGTCTATGACGCAGTGGTGACTTCGCCTTGGTTTGCAGCGCTGGATATCGCGTTTCCATTGGCAGTTATGGCCAGTCGTGTGGTGGCATGTGTCCACGTTCCATCTTACTACTTGACAGACATGACCGAGAGCAGAGCCGCGTACTTCAGACGATTGAGTCAGACTGGACGCTTGCATGTGATTGGGCATTTGGAACATGGACCTATCGGCCGCAGGTGTATGTGGGTCTTGGTATTCAAGAATCCGCTGGTAAGAGCCAGGATGTTACAGGGTGGAGAAGGTGAAGGCATTGGTATGTCCACTTTCAGTTTGGGCAGGTTCATGGCAGATGGTGATACGACCCAGTATGCTGAACAAGCCCATATTTGAGTCTGTGCTACTGCACGCAGCAGCTACAGATGGGGGATGTTAGAAATCTGGGCTTGCATGAAAGAGCTTAGTGTTTGATCTCAGAATATCAGAATTTCAAAAAATTTGTAGCTCTACGATCTTGTGCTGTGTTGAGATTGCTTGGACAGTTACCGACACCAGTGAATGTTAATGACGAACTTATGATCATCCGCGAGTGTTAAGATTGCTCGGTTCCGAGAGTATTCGTACCATCATGCACACGCGTTTGCGACAGCTGTAACAAACGCCGGCTTCTCATGGTACCGCGCCGGGTTTGTCCAGCTGGTGACACGCGTGACAGAGATGACAGTATGACAGGCTTCGCTAAGATGACTGCCCGAGAGGTGCAGACCTGCCAGAGAAGATATGGTCATTATCGGGTGACCAGGGAATGATAAGATGAAGATGACAGTGACTCCTCTGCCACTGACGTGTCAGTCAGAATGTGGTAAACGGTAATATTGTTAGAGCTGGCATGGAATAATGACTTTCCATTGGCTAGATGAAGATTTAAGGGCTAGAACCCGTTACAGTTTTGGGAAATGTGACAGAGCATTGAGATATAAGTAAAAGCAGCGCTTGTAACACAATTGGAAAGTATTGTGAATGCTGCAAAGGAGCTTTTCGGAGGGGAGACGGTAAGAACGCGTTATTATGCCAAATATCGTGCAGTGAACTGCACGTGCAATAAGTAGTATGTATATCTCCTACATATTGACAATGTATTGCAGTATATTGCATATGTATTGACAGCCACTGAAATTGCGATGTGTACGCAGGACCACAACGTGCGGCGATCAACTAAGCTCCTCGCGGATCTTCTGGAATGGAACTTGGAGGAAGAGTTGACCCAAAAATCGTTTTCCTCGTTGTGTGAGATCCTACTTCACAACTTTGATGAGCTTCGCGAAACCCATTTCCCCTTGACGTTCGCTAAAGCTATGGGTACTTTCGACACTTTTAGTACGCCGTGCCAACGAGTGGACATGTGCGTCAATGGATGTTGTTTGTACGAGAAGGAGTTGGAGAACGCGGATCATTGTTCACACTGTAAAGAATGCCGGTGGCAAAGCTTTGGAGCGGCGGAGGAGGATGGCACTCCGGAGGATGGCACTCCGAAGAAGCCGCGATTGCAATTCCTTTGGTGGCCCTTGAAGGAAACTTTCCGGAGGCTATCCCATTCACCTGAAGTTGCTGAGCTCATGCGGGCGCATGGCCGTCATACGTCTCCTGAAAGTGGACGCAAAGACACAATTTGGGGTAAGAGCCCAGCACGCGTCTATGATCCCAATGCTTGTGATAGGATCTGCAAAGGGCATATCTGCAATACACTTAACGTATGTCTGCGACATATTGCAGATGTACACATACATGCCTATTCTACGAAGGGTGGGTATACCCACCGTAAGAGGTGCTTACGGTGGGTATACCCACCTGAAGGGTATCAATAATTACCGATGATTGGCTGCGAATCACGGCATGTCACCAGTGACCAACTTGTTCTAGACACTCCCGTGAATCTCTATGGAGCCTCCACATGCGCCAGAAATGACTTGATAACGGGCCAAACGAACCCAAATACCCAAACCCTAATATCATCGGAATGCACTGTGTATATAGTATATTTGGTGTGCATAGTACCTGATTTTGAATGTGCAAGTGTCGGAGGTCTGCGAGGTGGCAGCACATATTGTACCAAAAAGTACGTCGGTTATATACCAAAATCAAAGTACATATCGAAAAAATAAGTATATTGATGTTATACCAAGCTGCAGAAGTCTGCAAATAGAGTTGAATGGGTATACCCACCGTAAGCGAAGTTTTCTACCCACCGTTATTTCCCCAACTTCAAGGTTGTGTAATGTGCCCAAAACTTATCGGAGTCGTGTAAATTAAGTTTTCCGTCCTTTAATCAACCTCTTGGGTCACAGAAAATCCATATGTTTAACCCCCGCAACGACCTACTTGTGCGGTCGGTACGAGCTTGCAAAGTTTGGCGTTACGGTGGGTATACCCACCGTAATATTTTTAGAATAGGCATCAAGTTGTAAGTATAATACCGCGGTGAGTTGTATTTTGTCCGGAGTGTGCAGACGGAGATGCGTGGAAAGAGAAGAAGGCGCGGTACCCAGAGTTCTTCCAGGAGTTGCGGAATATAACCATCCTATTCTGCGCGGATGGGGCTTCCGTATGGAAAAACAAGGCGGGCGTGTTTCCCATGTATTTCCAAATCTTGAACTTGCCGCCGGAGATACGCTCCAAGTACGAGTACCTTGAGGTCTACGGTATTCTTAATGGCATCCATCCCGCCGATACGACTCTTTTGTACGACAAGCTGGTCGACGAGTTGGAGGAGTTGTGGGAGACGGGCTGCGGAGTTTGGGACGCCTTTTCCGAGGAGTATGTTCTTGTACGGTGCATGCTACTCGGGGTGATCATGGATTGCAAAGGCTTGGTCGATGCCGGGAAGCGAATGGATGTAAACGCCTACAAGTGTTGCATGTTGTGCCGTACGAAAGGATGTCACAGTCCAGCGTTGGGAAGAATCTTCTACGCATTCTTCAAGCAACATCCACCTGGTACGCTCTCATCGCTATGCCACGCAGCTTGATTGTTTGCAGCATGTTTGCAACATGCATCAACATGCATGCAACATACCACATATATGTTGTATTACTTGTGCACGTGCCATGCAGGGCCGCCGGAGAACTACACGCATGAGTTTGTCAAGCGAATGGGCGAAATACACGAGGCACTATCCCAATCAGGTTGGTCGAAAGCGGACATGGCGGAACGTTTCTCGGCCACCGGATTCAAGTTGCCCGCCGCATTCGCAAGGTTGTCGTACTTTAACTTGGCATTGGATTGGCTCTATGATCCTATGCACGAAATCATGAACTTGGGAAAAAGGCTTGCAACAACGCTGCTTGGGCTGGATTACAACGAGGCCGCGCGCAACTTTGCCGAGGAGGAGGGCCTGCACCCAGAATGGGGGCAAACGGAGTGGGTGCAGAATTCGAAAGGTGAGTTTTGTATTAGTGCAACATTTCTGTAATTGTGTTCAATATGTCATACATGTATTGACGGTATACGGCAACACGGACAGGGGAACCGCATGAGGTGTACAAAATGACAAACGGTCCATGGGGGATCCCACCGCGTCCGAAGGCTTCGACCACCTTACGTTCTCGGGAAACAGCACTCGCCTTCTTGAAGGAGTTGCGGGGAGTCACCCGGTGGGGCGATGGGCATAAGCATTTGTTGCGCACCTCAACCGCCTCCAACGGCGCAAAATACGCAAAGCACCTCAAGGCGCATGAGGCTTTGAAGGCTTTCGAGTCCAAGTTGTTGGCGGTATTGTCCTCTTGGCCTCGCGATGATGGTGAAGTCGACAATGCGCTGCAGGACATTATGTCCAAACTGACTATCATCATACGGGAATGCACTGCGCATTCCATAGAACCTCGGGTACGTATTGAATGTTGGTGTGATATGAGTTCCACATGTCACAGGTATGTTGAATATATGTTACAAACGTATTGATTCGTACGTGCAGGATATGGAATATTTGAGAGAGCAGACCAGACTTTTCTTTGAGGACTTGGAAGCGAATGGTCCTCCACAGTGGCTTGCAATCAACACCCATAAAATCTGGCACTGGGCCGATCTGCTCCTGCGATTCGGACCTGTGCGTGAATGGTGGATGTATGCCTTCGAGTCCATGAATGGTAAGCTAGCTAGGTGGGTGAAGAACAATGCGTTCCCCGTGGCAAGCATCATGAACGGCTATCTAAGGTTGAAAACCTTGCGCTCCCTACGAGGCATCCTGACCATGCTTTTGAACAGAGAAAGAGCTACTGCCGGCCGTGTCCCGCGGGCTTTGATGGCGGGCCCCGCTCCCGGCATCGTGATCACTACCTTCGGGGAGAAGGGCAAGCCAATGGAGCTAACGTCCTTGGAGATTGACCAGCTCACCCGCTGGATGCGAGCGAGTATTCCCGCTTACCGAAAGCTTTTTCAACAACATGCTGAGTACGACCTGTTCCGGCGGAGGTGCAACCTGCAAGCTCGCACGCATGTACTATCTGTAATATACCTGCAACATATTGTCAACTTGTTTCTGTACTGTATGTTTATCATATATTGTAAGTATACTAAGAATATGTTGTCATCACAGGGAGACTGCCGCGCGCTCTAAACAAGCACTGCGGAACCGACAAGAAGTGGGTGGCGTGCCCGCGATCGCGTTCGGTCCATTGGAGGACCCTGAAGGATGGCTTGATCGTCAATACACGGCTTACGAGAAGTCGCTCATGATGGGCCCCGAACCCATGTGTTCCAAGTACAACAAGGTGAACATCGGAGGTGTCTTCTATCCCACTAGAGACGAGGACAAAGGGAAAGGGACAACCCAGTGTTTCGTCCGCGCATCCTTCCCCAAGGATGATGCCGATGCCGATGACGAGTGGGAGGACAGGTACGACCTCAACCACCAGTTTGCATGCTTCTTTGCCTTTTCGTATATCTCTGCAACATACATGCAATACGTCCCCAACATATTGAGGGTATGTTGTACGTATATTACAAAAACATTGAACATTTCGTGCGCAGGTATGGTATCATCAACGCCATTCTGCGGGCAATACATCCAGGACTTGGGGGGTTATTACGATGGAAAAATACAGGGTCAGATCGTCACCTTAGGATTTATACAATTCTCAATAAATTTTCTCTACAAGTATAATTCCCGTGTATAATCACGCTTTCTAGTGGAGACCCTGTATTTTCGAAACACTTGACCGCGCTTCAAGTAAGCGGTGAGATAACCCCTTTCGGGCATTTTTTACCGGCGGCCTCTACGGTAAGTACCTTTTTACAAGAGATATCACTTCTTTGAACACCTCTCTCCTCGTTTCACCTTTCCTCCAGCGGCCATCTTAGGACATACCCTTCGCGTCCGAACATGAAGGAAGCAAGATGTTGCGCGGTGGAAACCTTTAAGTAGCCTTGCAAATCGCAGGTTCTCCTTAATCTCCCTTAATCTCGTCTTATTTTTTCACAGTATGTAAGCTTGATTTCCTCAGGCCCGAGATATAACGTTCGCGCAAAACACCTCTCCGGTCCTTCTCGCAAAAGACCTCTCCGTCCAATAGACCTCGCCAACCAAGGTATTTTTCAATGACATTACAGCAAACATTTTTGACTTTACGTACTCAGGGGCTGAACTTACGCTTGACTTATGCTGAACTGACGCTCAACTTACGATGACCTTACGATGAAAAAATAAGGGGCGGAAGTTTTCCGCATGCGCGCTTGCTTCACCTATGTACACTCTCGCATGTATTTTTATTACGTTCAACACATTTCCCTTCTTAATCTAGCTGTCTTAAGTCCCTCGTTCCTTTACCGCACAGGATCTTTCTTGCGCAAGAAGAATCTTCTACTAGCACGCCTTCGCTCCCTTCTTCTTCTGGGAGGAACGCAAACGAAGGGTGCGTTCGTGCGTTATCCAATCATTCTTTTCGGTCGTTACGCAATGTGCCTTAAAACTTTTTTAGCGCTTTTACTAGGTGTTTCCAACTCGATTACTCGCCTTCGCAGAAAATACAGGGGCTGAACCCTAAAATACAGGGGCTGTACTTTTATACAGCCCCTGTATTTCCTCATGCCCTTCTAATGTTCTCGTTGTTGCTGTTTCGCATCGGATCTTGCACTTGAAGTGGTCCGCAGGGGTTTTCTTTTCGATTACTCGCCTTCGCAGAAAATACAGGGGCTTAACCCAAAAATACAAGGGCTGTACTTTTATACAGCCCCTGTATTTTCTCATGCCCTTCTAATCTTCTCCTTGTCGCTGTTTTCCACAGGATCTTGCACTTGAAGTTGTCCGCAGGGGTTTCCTTTTCGATAACACGCCTTCGTAGAAAATACAGGGGTATTACCCTAAAATACAGGGGCTAAACTCTTATACAACCCCTGTTTTTTCTCGTGCCCTTCTAATCTTCTCCTTGTTGCTTTGAGTTGTGTGATGATGCAAGTGTAGAGGGCGCAACCTCATAGTTGCTTTGAGTTGTGTGATGATGGAAGTGAGGAGGGCGCGGCCTCATGGTTGCTTCGAGTTGTGTGATGATGGAAGTGAGGAGGGCGCGGCCTCATAGTTGCATTGAGTTGTGTGATGATGCAAGTGCAGAGGGCGCGGCCTCATAGTTGCATTGAGTTGTTGCACTCATTCACCACTCAGTCGCCGCTCAGTCGTCACTCAGTCGCCACTCGGTCGCCACTCAGTCGCCACTCAGTCGCCACTCAGTCGTCACTCAGTCGCCACTTAGTCGCCACTCAGCCGCCACTCCTCGCCACTCACTCGCCACTTTGTAGCCACTCAGTCGCCACTCAGGCCTGTATGTAGACTTCGAAAACGCGTACGGCTCAGTGGACCACAACAAATTACTCCATACGATGCAATACCTTGGAATACCCGACGAACTCACACAGGTGGTGCGGGATGTCCTGGGTACACATAGCCACGACACAATGTCCATGAACACCCGAGTAGGAGGGGAAACCTCACACAAAACTGTACAGGTGCAAAGAGGACTCCTCCAGGGAGACAGCATGAGCCCCCTCCTTTTCATAATATACCAGGAACCGTTGCTAAGATGGCTAGAGGTGGGAGAGCACGGGTACCAACACAAGTATGCAGCAGAACAAGAAAGGCTGGGCCCCCTCAGGACGACTGCAGGGGCGTTCGTCGACGACCTACTCATACTGTGCCCTACGATTCACCACATGAGAGCTCAGCTACACAAACTGCAGGCATTCTCACAGTGGAGCGAACTCCGAATTAACCTCACCAAGTCAGCCATAACCGGCATAAAAAATGGGGTCTCCATACCTGAACAACTCCACAAAGACCTCAAAATGCTGGGACTGGACGGCAAGCTAAGCCACTTCAAAGTACTCAAGCCAGACGACACGTACAAATACCTGGGAGTACTACTTGCATTCACAGGCAGGTGGGACAAGGAAAAAGAGGCCGCTAAGGAAGAGATGAACCACAGAATACAAGCTCTACTGCGCTCCCCTCTGACACCTGACCAAAAGGAATACTCCCTTCACTCCGCAATACTGGGGAAATTCAGATATGGATTGCACCTAGGGCTGTACACAGCGGGCGAAATAGACGAATTCAACAAAATAATAGGGGGGGCCACAAAAAATATACAAGGCCTGCCCCGCAACGGAACGCCAAACATTTTCACCACACAGGAAAAGGAAAAGTACGGCTTGGGAATGGTGCCACTCCAGGCAGTCTACGCCCAGTCGATTTGGAGCGGACTACTGGAGGCCATGCACAGCGAAGAAGACAAGGGGACGGTACGGGGCCCGGCTTGGAGGCAAATAAACCTAAAGTCGAGACTCAGAATGTCCCATGTCAGCAGGTCCACTAGAGGACTGGTAGAATACCACAGCACCACACGCAGGAACTGTACAGACCTCGACAAACTCTGGGGGGGGCACCAGACAAAACACAACACACTGAGAAAACTCAATGCCCTACTCAGATACAACATTACGCCCCAGGGGACTGAAGGAATGCTCAGACAACTCCAGACCCCAATACCAAAGATAATGGAACAGCTAAAAGGGGCGACCAGAAGGAAGTCCGATAAAGAAATGGAGGGAACAACAAGAAAAACGAAAGCAGGCAAAATAATTGATGGGGATATACCGATGCCACCAGACTGGCAGGCGAAGTGCACAGACCAAACTGCCAGGCTCACAATACCCAAGGACACGCCAACGGCGATAAACTTCACAACGTGCCTCAAACTTTTTGCACATTTCCCGGACCTCGCACTCCTCACTACCCGAGATGGCCAACATGCGATTAGCCAGGTGAACGTCAGGGAGCAATGCACAGATGCAACCCTCAACACAGACCGCAGTGCCATAGCAAAAGGCCTGGCACACTTATACCCATACCTATGCGAAGCCCAACCGAGGGATATAGCGAAGCCGGGGGACTTTTACGACGATCTCACAAACAGACAGCTGAAGCAACAATACAGGAGCATGCCCAGGGAAGGGCCGCTAGACTCCCACGCAGTGCGAACTAACCTCCCACTCCTCAACTCGGAACAGCTGAGGGCAAAAATGACCGAATGGGAAGCAAGGCAGGTCCCCAGGGAAGAGATTCACAGGCAACTCTCCCTGCACCCGCTCACAAGGATTAACGAAACGGAGAATACCGGCCCAGCACAGGAGGGGGAAGAGGAAGAACTTCAGCCCCTCTACACACGCTCACAAACTAAATGGATAGATGAAATAGACCCCATGGCCGAAAAACTTGAGACAGGCCTCGAGAAAGGCCGGATGATAGACAAGCCGAAAGAGATTGTGGCAATAAGGACCCTGCTCGTTGACCCAACAGACCCACTCTCCCTGATGACACAGTACAGAACTCAGTGGAGACACTCAGAGGGGGATGACTCCTACTCGTGGAGTACAAGAGAAACCATAACGGACTACCTGAAACTAGCCAAACGAAGGGGCCAAAGCGCGACCACCTTCCTAACCCTGAAAAGAAGACTGCGAGCAAGGGGCTCCCAGGTGACCCACCCCACAGGCCTCAGAGAAATACTGTCCGGAAGGCCGCACCTGGGACAGGCCTGGCCCACACTACATGCAAAGAACCTAATACTGGACCCGACAGAAACCAACCCAGAACAAGACATTGTGGACAACAGCGGGCACCACTGCCAGATACGGCTGGAGGGGGAACTCGCCCACAGCTACCACAGGAATGGGAAATACATAGGCACCCTCACGAAAGAAAAGCTTCTCAGACTACACGAAAGGTACACCCAGGCAGTGGGTACCACGGACCCCCAAACCCCACACCAGCGCACACTACGCACTGAAATGTGGGAGGACCATAAAATACACGTCTCCACGTTTGAAGAGGAAATAGGGCACCTCCTCATAAGATACTCAAGCAAAGAGGAAAAGGAGGAACGAAAAAAGAACCTGCAAAACCATTGGACATTCCCTGCCCAGATGCAAAGGGCACTACAACAAGCATTCGGGATTACCACCGAACTATTCGCCTCGCCCCTCAATGTCCACCACAACACCACAACGTACTACGCCAAGTATGACAGAGACAAGGTGTTCGGGGCCAGAGGCTCGGCCTGGACTACCAACTGGATGAAACTGGGAGCCTACCAGTTCAACCCAGAATACACGCCACAGGACCTCAAAAAGGCACTGGACTTTGCCATAGCGGCCACCACCACACAAGAACCGGTGTTCGGGGTCGGGGTGTACCCGACATATGAGAAAACCCCGTACAGAAAGCTGTACAATGCACATGCAGGGCACCTAATACACGAACTATTGGAAATACCACAAGGCAAGTTCACATTTCTACCCCCTGACCACTGGATGGGTGCCACCCACCAACAAGCGAAACAATGCAACTGGAACCTCAGGGTGCTGATAGTGGCCAACAAACAGGGATGGCAAGCACACTGCGGGGACCCAGACGCTGCTGCAGACTGTATAAGGAGGGCACTCACAACCTGCCCGCAAAGCAAGGTCCGCACCACCTCAGTTGTCAAGCAGCCGATGAGGGAGGCAAACCTACACGATGTGAATGAACCAAACCGGGAAGGACGCACCCCCAACGTTGACTGTATGGTGGACACAAGACCATGGCAGCGATACGAACTCCCGGAAGTCAAGACAAAGAACATGACGGACGCGATGGGGAAAATGTGCAGCACAGGGCCACACTTGCGGAACGACCTATGCCCCCAGTGCTGCAACGTACAAGCAGAAGTGGAAACCTGGTGGGAGGACAGCCACCTCCACGTGGAAGAAGGACCAGCCAAATGGGAACTCCTCCCCGGAAGCAGGGGAGGTAAATGGAACATACACCCCCCCACAGTACAACAGGTGGTGGAAGCGAACACTTTACACACCAGGCTTACAAGACAAAATGACGCCCAAATGATATGGGACAAAGTAGCGAGGTCAAAAGTTGTCAGATACCCCACCGACTTCTGGCCCGAACACGAACCGGGAGCCCAAGGAAGGAGATGGGAATTGACAAGAGACCAAACAGAGGACCCCAGGAACCGAGCCCCGAGAGACGCACCAACCCAATTGATGTACCCCTCCCCTCAAAGGGCACACAAAGCAACCTCGTACCTTTACACGGACGGGAGCAAAAGAGAGATAGAAACAGAAGAAGGAGGCAAAGAATGGGCCTCAGGAGCCGCTGTATGGGACCCCAGGTCTGGGGAAGGGGAAGCCCACATGATTCGATGGGAAGGCGAAGACCAAGAGGTGAACAGAGCCGAACTTCTCGCCATACAAAAAGCAGTGACTCTCCCGCCACCACCGAGTGGCAACGCACTCACCATTTGCACGGACAGTGCCAACTCCATTAGACAACTGGAGAGCATGAGAACGAAACCCCACAACATGGAGCACCACCAGCAAAGGGACCTCCTGTATGCCATACTGGTCAACATTGAGGCATTAGTAGCGGCAGGGCACACTGTCTCGCTGCTAAAAGTCAAGGCACACACGGGAATTGTGGGGAATGAAAAAGCCGACGAGGCAGCCAAACAAGCCTGTACTACGGGAACCCTCACGGAAGCGTGGGATAATAACGAGACAATAAACGTCAAACCCATGATACCAGACGAGGACTCGGGCAGCAGAGAGCTAAAAGGGAAACTCGCGGTACAAAAACACGTAACCACACTACTCCGTAAAAGGCAAGCCCGAGGGAGTAGCAGACTCTCAGCAAAAATGACCGACCTCCAGGGAGAACCCTCAACCTGGACCCACCAACCGAAAACTGAGCGCAGCTTCAGATGGGAAGCGCACCATGACCAAGCGCAACAAACTGAAGAGGAACAAACGACAATACGGGACCTAGTGCCCAACCAGCAGCAGCAGGCCAACCAGACCCGAGACGAAGAAGACAGGCAGATAAAAGCCATGATGGAACAAACGGAGGAAGAGGAGATGCTCCTCATGCGAGAGGTGCAGGAGCACCAAGAGCACCAAGAAACAGAGGGCCGCAGGGACCCCACCCGAGGAAACGAACCCGAACCCACAGAGGTACCACCCTCAGAAGAGGAGGAGATATTTAAAGAACTCAACGAGCTCGCGGAGGGACTAGAAGTGACCCAAGAGGAGCACAATGACGAGGGAATTTTCGACATACTAAATGAACTCATTGAGCAGCGGGAAAAGCCACAAGAGAAGACGAATGAAAGACAAGCTCACCATGACCGTGTCACAGAGGAGTCCAGAGTCCATACAATGATGGAGGACCCGATGCCCAGAACAAGATGGAAACAGCGAAAACACGATATAACACACAGCAGAACGGAAAAAAGGAATGCCCCCTCGGTACAAGAGGGCGGGACCACCGACAGCTGGCTAAACGAAACAATGAAGCACCTCAAAGGAGACACGCCACTACACAAAGTGGCGAACGGCTTCTGGAAACGAGCCACATTCGCGGCACGAAAAACAATACTCAAATGCAGACTGAGAATACTGCCAGCACAAGACTATGAGACAGCGAAAAACTCAGCCGAAGGGGGTGGGAAGTGCACCCTGGAGGGATGTGGACACAAAGGGGTGGACTACGCAAAGGGCTTCCTCATGAGGGTAGGGCACGCCCTAGGTGGATGCAACAACCCACAAATGCGAGGGATGTTCTCGGACAGGGCAGATGCCCACGCAGATGAGCTAAAACACATACTTGACCACCATAGGAAGGGAGGATGCAAAGTACTCGCCTACACTGGAAAAAAGAGGGACCCAGGGGTTAAGCCAAGGGTACTCCCAAATTACATACTCACCAGAGGACAATGCAGACACGACGGGAAGGACAACCCAGGCAGAAACGATGGGCCCGACACAATACCAAGTTTCGTAGACATAGTCATGATAGAGGGCCTAGAGGACCTGGAGGAGGGATGGGAATGCACACAACAGGAAGCACCAGCAAGGGTAAAAAACCTACACCTCATTGAGGTGGCCCACACCGATGACGAAAAGTGGGGACCCAAACTCCTGGAAAAATACATGAAATACGGACCGCTGCTACAACTACTGCGCAGACACGGATTTCGTGCCAAACTTCATGTGTTTGCAGTGGGCAGAACAGGCACGGTGTACAAACACAACCAAGACATACTCGAGCAACTTGGACTCAACAGAAAAGAGGCCACACAAGCGCTACAGAGAATACATGACCTAACGGTAAACTATGCACACAGCACCTACCAGCTATACAGAAGACTCAGGCAGGAAAAGCAAGAGAAGGAGAAAGATGAGAACCACCCAGTATAAATTGTCCCATTAAGGCCGCCACCAGTGGCGGTCCGGCCCAGAGTAGGGCCGGGGAAATCAATTTACTCATACGCCCGACGGGCGTGGTTTTTTCTT
>LGRX02031206.1:0-19215 GCA_001247695.2 Cymbomonas tetramitiformis
ATCAAGTCACCAATGAAGTCATCACACCATGCCGCCGGGGATCAAGTCACCAATGAAATCATCACACCACGCCGCCGGGGATCAAGCCACTAATGAAATCATCTGCTTCGGTCTGGCACGCCATGCAGTTGCATGCCTCCGCGGGGAACAGTGGAAATGCTTTGGTGTGTTGTGCCACCCGCCCGCACTCCTTTGAGGCTGTCCGTGGAGCCGCTCTGGCTTGCCGCTTCGTCAAGCTGCATTTCTTCCACGTTCTGCCTTTCATCCGCTCTCCATCGAATCCACAGTTTACCACATGTCGGCATCATTTGCCAAGGACCCTTCTCGCGAACGGCCAAGGATTGAGTTTTGAACGATGTGTCCATGATTTATTTCGATATTAGAATGAATATTTTCGAGAAAAGAAAGTCAGGCAAACATAGCTTTAAGCTGCTGGGTGTCTGCTGGTCATGCGGCTACTTGACGGCCTGCCCGGCCGCTGCGACTCTGCGCTCAACTCCTCTTGCGCTGTGCTCTACTGCTCTCATCGCGGCGATCTGGGCTCTGCGGGTTGTGGCCTGGCAGAACCTTGCGACAGATGCCGCCAGCAGCGCAGCTCGGTGCGCCGCCCTTCACCCAGTATCCTCCCCGCGGAGATCCTCAATCCGCTGCTCGTTCACCTCGCGGGCCGAACTGAACTGAACCACGCGGACTCGCACAAACGCCTCGCTGACTGCCGCCGCGTCGACTCCACGCGGGATCCTGCCCCGAGGCGTCTGTTCTACCTGTTGCCAGCAACACGAGCGATGCCGTGCGCATGGCTCGTGGAGAATGCCGTCACGAGTGAGGCTGCTTGGAGCCGCGGGTGCGCCCCAGTGCCTCCATCGTGCGGTTGCTCCGGTGGAGAACGGCGGGAGAGCTAGCATTTGAGATTCTGCGGCCTGGGGGGTCCCTGGTGGGTCAGGGCGCAGCGGGAAGGGCGCGCCGAGGCGAACACGACTGGGGAGGCTGCCCCTGGGGGCCTCGCCAAGGCGCGGGCGGAAGAAACCGTCGGCGCGGCCTTTCCGGCAGTGAAAACGGCCGCCGCGGGGCATGCTCGGGGTGCCTCAGGGGCCAAAGCGCGCACTCCCACAAAAACGTGGCTTGCCCAATCGCCCAAAGCAGGGGGCGCGCGGGGACTCCCGAGAGGTGTGCACTCCCCAGGTCAGCGGGCTCGAGGATCACCTCTTGGCCCAGCAGGGGGAGCACACTTTGGGTCCGCGGGTGCCAGATCTGGGTCTCCGCCGTTGCCGCGGAGCTCCTCTGCCTCGAAGCCTGCCTTGCGGCGCACCACGTCGTTAGGGACACCGTCGATGGGTGCTACATCGGACGGGCATCCTGTCACGGTGGCCTTCAGCCGGTCAAAAGCGGTCCACTCGGCCTCCGGCGCCGGCGCCCACACTCCCACGCCTGCAGGGAGTGGAGACGTGGAGGCGGCGGCGGCGGCGGTGGGCCGCACCTTGGCGACGAGGCCGCTGGTGGTACGCCTCAAAGCTGCTGCGGCATCGCTGAAGGACAGCGGAGAAACGTCAGAGGATGATGCCGAGGTGAAGGATACTGGCCGGAATGAGGAGGAGGGCAAGGAGGTCAAGGAGGGCAAGGAGGATGGGGAGGGCGAGGAGGATGACGAGGGCAAGGAAGAGGTGCAAGGTGACCGAGTTGACGGCACTGGACCTGGCAATGCCGATCCCCAGCCCGGAGTGCAGGACGGGGGTGCAGTTGCCCGTTGGGCGGCCATCTCGCAGCAGGTCCACAGGGGCGCGGCGGAGGGGGGCGGTCTCCGCACGCGTGGGATCTACAGCCCCCTCTGCAGCCCCCGCGTGTCGAGCTCCAGCGCGGCCTCCCAGGACGAGCTTGAGGTGCCCCTCCCACCCACACGTGCGCACGTGCGACAGGAACGCGACACGTGGCGCGGATCCAGTTCCCGCTTGTTGACGCCCCACCATACTCGGGCGCTGACCATCAACCTTGTCCTTCCTGTCTTCCTTCATATCCGTACGCACAACTTCTGCTCGCAGCCGCGTTCACCGCAGCGCTGCAGCGTGTGCCGCCCTCAGCACACAGAAGTAGTACGTGCAGCCAGGCGCCCTGGTCCGTAGGCGTCCTGCATGTGCCGAGGGCCTTCTTCAGCCGGAATCGCCTTGTGGGGGGGCAGGCGCTGAGGGCCGAGGTGTTGAGCCTCTCTCAAGAGAAGGCCAAGCTGACGCTCTCACTGCGCGAGTCTAATGCCCGCTCGCTGGAGTCGGACAAGCTCGTCACCGACAGGCTTGCCAGCCACCAGCTCGGTAGCTCCCAGTTCAGGCGCCGTGGCACCGGGGGGAGGACAGGGACGCGGCGCATACGGCTGCGCGCATATCCGCAGCATTCCGTTTGAGGCATTGTGTTCCCCAGGCTCGTCGCGCCGGGCTCCCCCACTCTGCGCGCGCATGCTGGCGGATCGACCTGCGCCGCCTCGTCCGAGGATGGGGCTCCAGTCATGGGTGAGGCGTCATCGTGAAGCCGCTTTGAATGACGCACTTTAGTGACATGGGCGCTAGGGCTGGTGAGGGCGCAGAGGCGCGCGTGCTGGCGCGGCAGGAGGCTAAGCTGCGGCAGCAGCAGGTGCGACCCGTTAGATCGTTCCCTTCAGACCTGGCCGGTGGTCTGCTGCGTGCCCCAGCACTTCAGACCCGTTAGATCGTTCCCTTCACACCTGGCCAGCGGTCTGCTGCGCGCCCCAGCACTTCAGACCCGTTAGATCGTTCCCTTCAGACCTGGCCGGCGGTCGGTCTGCTGCGTGCCCCAGCACTTCAGACCCGTTAGATCGTTCCCTTCAGACCTGGCCAGCGGTCTGCTGCGTGCCCCAGCACTTCAGACCCGTTAGATCGTTCCCTTCAGACCTGGCCGGCGGTCTGCTGCGTGCCCCAGCACTTCAGACCCGTTAGATCGTTCCCTTCAGACCTGGCCGGCGGTCTGCTGCGCGCCCCAGCACGCGCTGTTACAGCGGCAGCCGGCAGCTGGCACGCGCCGATCTGTAGAGATGGCGATGAGGCTTAGATAGTTGTTTAATCTACATTTTATGGTTTTCATGAGGTGTGGGGATCGGGGCACTTGGCGGATGGGGAGCCGCGCGATTCAGCTCACAGCCAACGCGTGCTCTTTTGAATATGATGTGGCGGGGGACGAGGGCGGCAGGCGGCTGAGAACTTGCAGCTGTCGGAGGCGCTGGAGCAGTGCCGTATTGCACAGGATCGCCACGCGGCGTCAGAGGCGGCTGGGGCACAACTACAACAGCAGGTAGGCCCCCAAATAGACCTTGTCGCAAGCAGGATGCCGGGGGGTGTACCGGGGGGTGGTGGAGCTGGTCAGATGCTGGTGCTTACCCTCCGATGGTCAGCCTCTGATGGGGAGTGCGCCAGAGGGTCCTCCGTGGCGCTGAACAGGATGTTCAGGGTATGTGGCGTTTCCTTGTACTGATTCCTTTCGCACCACGCAGCCGCAGAAGATCAGCTGCATTATGTACCTACCTTGGGGATCAAAGGATTCAGAACACACTTCGGGACACTTATCCGGATTCTTTGGAGCTCACTCGTGAAGAATGGGACCCCTCTAGCTCAGGGTTTCCGGCTACAAGTTCATGGCTTGAGCAGAGCCAATGCCCCACGACGAGTTACCCCGTGCAAGGATATCGGCCTTCACACGGCGGAGATTCGCATATTCTGATGCAAAAGCCGAGCATTCGCGCTAAGGAGTGAGCCCATGGTCATCGGAGGAGGCGGTGAGGGGGTGAGGGGGTGAGGCGGTGAGGGGGTGGGGGGAGTGCGCAGAGAGACGCGCTGCGCAAGCAGCTTGGCCAGATGCGCCTGAGCAGTGCAGAGGCTGAGGAGGTGCGCGTGCGCTAATCCCTTGCTTGTAGCGCCAGATGCCCTTGCCATCGATGAAGGTGCGGCGGAGCCTGAGCCATCGATGCAAGTGAGGAGGAGCCTGAGCCATCGATGCAAGTGAGGAGGACCGGAATCAGCGCTTAGTGCCACCTGCAGTTCCATCTGTGGTAGCTCCCACCTCGCCAGGCGGAATGCCGCCGTGATAGTGGCGTACGCACCAGCCAGGCGGCCGCCGTGCCTGCGGGGCGCCTGAAACTCCCGCCAGGCACCACCCGCCCGCCTCATGCACCGTAGGTTCAGGAAGGGTGTCGCACTGGGGACGAGCAGGTGGCCTTGAAGAGATGTTGGCTCGCGCACTACTGGGGCCTGGCTCAGCGCCTCGGTGTCATGCAGGTGCGCTGGACCCCGGGTGTCATAATACGAGAGAGTGCGGCTCGGGAGTGCTCTGCTTTCGAAAGTGGACACTCGGGGTGCTCCGCTCCGAGTGGAGCACGGCAAGCGGGGCGCCTCACTCTGAAGCGCTGCTGCGAGCCAATCGGGGGTCATGCCGAGGCTGCGCACTTCTGATCGATTCGCTGTGCACTGCTTGGAGGTTCCGTGAAGAGTGTTTTGATTGGGCGCGCGCCCCGGCTCTCGCCCGGCGTGCACGTGCCGATTCACCACCTCGAGAAGCACCGCGCTTCGTTTGTTGGAAGCTTGTAGAAGGGCTGAAGGGCAAGCGAGGCTGCGGAGAAGGGGCAGGCCATGGGCGTGGAGAGGGGCTGCTGTCGGGGATGCGGAGAGGGGCCGCTGTCGGGGATGCGCTGCCGGTGCCGGGACCGGGTGAGCCACGCGGTGCGGACCGTGGGGCAACACATCGCCGCTGCATGCCCTGGTAGGCCGTTCCACGTGGAATGGGCGAAGTGATCACACGTGGCTGGGCGAGAGTAAAGGCCCAGGGTGTGAACGTGGGGGGAGGCTCGGCAGGTGGGATGCCTCATCGAGCGCGCTGACCAGTGGGCAGCCAGAGCCCTGCCTCCGTCATCGCTCCTCGATGCTGCTGCGCGCGCAGCATCGTCCCTGAGCTTGAAGATCCAGCACAGCGAGGTGCACGCGAGACCCGCACCTCCGCCCCTTTGCTACCCCTTAGATTCCACGTCCAACAGCCAAGCTCGAATCCCCTTTGTGCCCAAGCACCGCATCGCCGCTTTCAGAGGAGGTGGTTATAGGGCACTGCACAGGAGAAGGCTGGATTGGCGCATCACGTGTCGCGTGCCGTGCGCACAATGCCCGACACGCGAGAGTGCAGCGTCAGTTGGAGTGCGGGGCAGTGTTTCACTCCGCAATGCGATGTGCGTGGGCCAGCAGGAGGGCGAGGAGGAGGCGGAGGGAGCACTGGCGCACCCCGCCACGATGGCGGATGTGGTGGAGGTGGAGCGCGGCCTGAGGGAACTCTGTGAGCTCAGAATAGAGAAGGCGATCCTCGTGGCGGTGGCAGACCGTAACCGTGTGCTGCCCTACTACCCCTCTGGAATGCACCGTGGCGGCGCGGCGCCCTCCGAGCGGTGGGCTCCCAATCTCCGCCCACGGCTTCCGAGGCAAAGCAGATCTGTCAGTGAGAAAGCGCCAGGGACCGCTAACCTGACAGGAATGTTGTTTCATGCTCAGCGGCGGATCTTTGATCTGTGGCCTTCGATTGTTGTATGCTCGCAGGGATGATGGTATCTTACGTTTTACTCTCCATCATCCTGCCATCCCAACTCTTGAGTTCCAAGTCCAGCCTCTTACTTCCACACTCGCAAGGACATCGCAGCGTGGGCCTCGTATTCATAGCGCGGAGTCGCATTCTTAGCGTGGAGGCATGCATGTCTTCGGCGACCTCGAATTGGCCGCGTGCCTAAGGGGAGATGTGCTGCCTCGGGGGGTGTGCATGAGCGTCTGCAGGCCACCCATGAGCCTCAGTGAAGAGGAGTCAGAGGTGGTGACATTCCGGCGCGCATGGGTGGCCTACCTGTGGGCTCAGGCCTGCCTTCACCGCGTGGAGGAAGGTGTGCTGTCTGCCGTCCCTGTGGGCCAGATATCCTCCCCCTGCCCTGATACATCCTGAGTTCCCTTCGTAGCCAATGCCCGCTGAGTCAAATGCTGAGTCATTTTACTGTCGTTCGCCTAATGAGGCCATGGTCTGTGGACCGTCCGATCATTGTGCTGTTAGTGAGGCCCTGGTGCACCTGCGAATTGAATCTTCTGGTTAGTTCTCCGGATAACAAGCCGGGAGGGGTAGAGGCCATGGATATCTCACATGGAAAGGCACGGGGCGGGGTGGGTCAAGTTCCAATCTTGACAGGCTTGTCCCACGAGCGCGCGGCGTACTGGGGACAGGCGTTGGCTACACCTCCCACACCGATGGTAATCCATGGCTTGTGTTGAACGACCGCCCACTGCCCCAAAGACATTGAAGCTATCTGGCATATGTGAACATGTGTGCCATGGCATGCCGTGCTCGCCAGCGCGTGCTGCTTCGATTCGGGATGGGCTGATGGTAGCTCTTATTTTTGCACCAGGCTGCAGTGGAGGTCGAGAATGCCTTGACTGAGCTGCGCGTGTTAGGGGTGGGTCCCGATCTGAAAGTGCATACCCCCCCCCATCTGAATGTGCCCAGGCCGTGGTTTCCGCGAGCCATTTAAGGAATGTATTATGCTCATTGTTGGTGGAAGGGCGGAAACATTCTGTGGCCATGCTCATCGATGCTTCTAACAATTTAAAAATACCAGAAACTGATCGGTTGCAATGGTTTTATTGCAACGAGGTCACAATTGCCACGTGGGAGCGTTTGTGTTACTGTAACCTAGACTGGATCACAGACTCGCAGTGCAGAGTAGAATCGACAGCTTGCACAAAGACACAAAATGGGCAAATCAGTGTAGAATGCCCATCTTGGCTTGTAACATGCGGCGCGCAATTTGCAGACTTAAACCATCGGGTGATTCAAGTAACTGGCCGTGGAGATGTAACAGGTGGAGTATAACACATGGGAGGCGCGAAGAGGAGGATACATGGAGGGAAGGGTCTCGATCTGAGGATGCCGAGATGATTCTATTCTTCAAACTTGAACCAAATATCAGTTATTGAACGCGCGCGAGAGAGAGAGATTCGATGGGTTCATCTATACAGGTTCGGGAACCTGGCTGAAATTTCGGTGGGGAGAGCTGGGAGGCTTGATGTAAACACTAAGTAAAGCGAGCTTCGTCAAGTTTGATCACCAACTGGTCGTCACCAGGTAGTGAGGGGCGGGGTCCAGTCGTATCTACTCCTATTATACACTCCTTGCCAAATACAATATAAAGTGGACAACACTCCTTGATCACATACCTTATTCATAATATTCAGATAGTTATTTTCCATTCGAGAATCTTGTGAGCGAAACATCGGAAGAATATATCGGAACTAGAAAAAATAAGGCGCATAGCTTCTTTTAAGTTGTGCGGAGGGGACTCGCTGGACTATTTTGGGAAGAGAATGGGGAAGAACGGACTTAGTGAACTGCAAAAGAAATGGACGAAAAGGCTTTAGAATCAAGATTGCGGTCGAGGCACCATCGTTATACTCTTTATTGTATAACCTTTCTTACTAGTTTGTGGAACAATATGCACCCAATATTTGAGGTTTTCTATTTGTGTCGTGATAATGACTTTTTGCGATGTATGCATCGTTACCACCACACCAAGTGCCCGTATGCTTTACAAATCATTGCACACCTATATACGTATGACCAACTATTTGCGGCACTACATAGTGATACATGTAAAATATACCCACTCTTATATGCACACATGTTCGGAATGTTTTCGATTTTACAGGGTCACGATTTACTTTCATCGCCATCGTTGACGACATCGTCTACCCAATTTTGCACAATTTTGGAATAAAATGACTTGGATGATATGTTTCAGGAAATGGTTCACTTGCACCGATATGAGTTCATCTACCCATCGTTTCCGGTGCATTTTGGAAAAAATAACACGCAAAAAATATTTTACAACGGTTTCTCTACGATGTACGGTAAGGAATGTCTTCCATACTCAAAGGACATATGTGGTGATTTTTGCGATGTTACGGGCCAATATCCTATGGTGATAGCCGCCAGTCATTTACATAAAGATCACGATGCCATAATCCACGATGCTACGCATGCATGTAAACCACAACGAAATCACGCAAAATGAAGTGCAATTGATGCACGACAAATATGCCGGTATGTGAGTCATGTGTATCATGCATACGTGCCCTGCAGAAGTTTTATGCTCTTCCATATGCACACAAAGGTGACGATGCGTGCGAATGTCTTGTCGGCACGAGTCATACAAGATATACAACCACAATTGCCCATGCGACATCTATTTTACCACCGCTTCTGGGTCAGATGTTCAGATGACCCAGATCTGACCGCCCGGAAACCGGGTTAAGGGTTCGTTCAAGTGGCGGGGACGTTGAACTCTTACACGAAAGTTGTGAGGAGTGGGATAGCCTGCGGTAGGCGCCAAAATTTTGGTGTTGTCCGCTTTCCCCGCGAACCCTTAAAACCCAAAAAGTGCTGAATATATCAGCTTGACTGTATATTCACTGTGAGTGATAATCAAAATAGATAAAAAGGGGAGAAATAGTTGAAGTCTTCCCGTTATATGTTCGGGGTCTAGGGTTCCGGGACCGATGACAGTCATACACAGTCGGGGTGTCACTTCCAGCACACCACCTAGGGTGGTGACTGGCAGACTAGGTGGTCACGGAACTGAAACAAACACCTACTCAGCTTCGGTGGAAATAAGCATCCTACAGGAGGACCTGTCCTTTCTGGCAGGGTAACTCCTGCAACTAGCAGCTAGCGGTGCACACTGCAGATTACAGATATAGTTAAAACCCTAAAACAAGCCCATCTTGGGGCAACCTGAACCAACAGCATCTCGATCTGGAGGCAGGGTAATCCAATCCCGTCAGCTCTAGCCACGTCGATAGTGCCCGGGAGAGCCGGTGCCACTCCTGTCACAGCGCCCAGGAGAGAGTCTGGTACCACTGTCTGACAAATCATGCGTAGAGCAAATTGAGAAAGTTCCGATGTTGCCGTAGTCAGTTGCACCGTGTGCAACCAGTCGGGTCTTGTGCTCGATTGACGAAGAAGGCCCACCCTCGTCTTCCCCGTCTGAGGTGGGTGGTGTATAGTCTGGTGATGGAGCACCACCCGGCGAGGGCGGCATGGGAAGGGTCGGAGCCGCCACGGGCGGCTGCACGGGACCCGGGTACCACGTCCAAAGTATGTAATCCCCATGTACGTTGGGGTACCACCCCTCTGGCCGCCAATAGAGCGCCGGCGGGACGGCCGTGGGTGATAGCACACCAGCACCACCGACCTCGTCGTCGGTGTGCTCCAGTGCTGCCGATAAATCATGCGTGGAATAATTCTGGGCAGAACCCAAACCTTGATCGTCGATTGAAGATGCGTGTGAAGCTGCTGCCGTTGCTAGAAGCACCTCCGGGTGCCCATGACCGACACCGCCGACCGGTGGAGCCGCGTCGGCGCCCATGCCGACACTACCGAAGGCCGAAGCGGCCGACGGCACAGCAGCTGCACATACAAAGAAGAGCATGCAAACTGCGAGGGATGTAAGGGCGGACGGAGAACCCAAAACCCATCGGCGGTCTGCCGCACCCCAAGGCCTGCCTCGGCACGTGACGAAGACCCTCGTCGTCATCCTTGGAGTCCTCCCCTGCCACTGAAACAGAGTCCGCGGTACGGGTGCAACGGGCGCCATGCAATGCATCGCGAGGGTCGGCTCCGGTCCAGTTATTAGGTCGAGATTGACCGCGAACTTGTCCATGAAGGACACGTGCGGCTCGTGTGCGTGCAATGCGCTGACGGGGTACATCCCCTCGTCGGACACCACCGACTGCGGGGCGGCAGGCGGTGCTGGCGGAGGCGGCACTACCAGAGCGTCGCCATGGACCTCGTCGTGGACCTTGAAGTTGTTGATGTTCACAGCACCACCAACCGCGCAGACCCCGAAGCGGGCGTTAGCGGGCTGGCAGCACTCCAGATACTCGTCGATGGTGTCGGGTACCCGCTCCTCGGCGACAGCGAAGGAGAAGGCGGAGACGGTGTCGTAGAGCTCCGGTTTGCCGTCCGCAATGTAGCAGACGGCGTCGAAACGAGCGGGGTCGTTGCTTTCCATGGCGTTTCGAAACAGCGTGGCGAAGACGTCGTGCTCGCTGTCCGTAACGCTGAAGCCGTGTGCGCCAACATGTCCACGCGGCCCGCCGTTCGGGCAGTCCCGATGCCAATGCTTCCCCCACCGCCGTAGCGGAGCATGTAGGGTTCCCGCACAATGGAACGAACGTACCGGTGGGTTTGTGGAAAGCCACCTTCTTCGAAGGCTTCCCACGGAAGTTCTGCGGGAAGTTTCCGTGATCTGAAAGTGGCGTCGCAGCGAAGCGGTGACCGTCACCATGCCCACCTCGCCCGATAGCGTTCTTCTTGTCGTTACGGGTGATGAAGCCCTTGGTGTCGTCGATACGATTGTGCAGAGCCATGATCTCCTTCTTCACGTCGAAGAGCTGGCCACGGAGCTGGGAGCTCGCTGAAGATGGTCTTGAAGTCGTCTTCGTCGTGCTGTCCAGTCAGGGCGAGGGCGGAGTACTTCCGCGTAGCGGGCGGGACGTGCGAGTCCGTCCGTCCCGTTTTGTGCGTAGCACTCACGGGTCCATTGCTGAATGGTGGCAAGAGACTCTGTCGCACGTTGGTCGCGTAACAGGAGCCGGTTGACAACCGGGGCAAAGAAAACCGGGTCGAGGGACTTGATGAACAGGGACTTGACCTCCATGTCGTCGAGGGTGCTCTTCCGCCGAGCAGACCGAAGAGCGGCGTTGAAGGCGGCGATAGTCCGCGACGGGTCGGACTGGGTGATTTTGATGGCCAGAAGGTCTGCGGTGCCCTGAAAGGGTCCGCTGGAATCCGCATAAGCATTCTGGCGATCTCTAGTAACACCCGTTTCCCATCAAACGGGTGTGCCTCCGCCGAAGACTCCATCCAGTCTGCCGCGGGTGACACCGGAGCGACAATGTACAGTACTCCAGTGTCGAAAACAGCAGCTTGTTCGCCGCCTCAGCGCGAACGGGCAGGGCGGGTGGCATCTTCCAGGTCGAACAGAGAAGACAACGCGGCCTCCTCAGTGACGAAAATGTCCCGCAGCGCCAGAACCAGACGGGCGAAAACGGAGCTGACGTGTGACTCCGTACCATCAAAACGACCATGTTTGTCGTCGTACACCTTCTTGATGACGAGCTTGGCGGCCCGCTCGTCGAAGGATTCCTTCGCCAGACGTCGTACCTCGTCGCGGAACTTCGCCCCCGCCGACTCAGCAGTCGGCGCAATCCCAACCGTAGGAGTGGCCGGTGTAGTCGCATGTCTGGCTGCGGCATCGTCGAAAATGGTAACTAGGGAGCGGCGTGCGGCCGCGGTGTGAGATCTCGTAGAAGTGCCCATGACAGGGCACCTATCTTCCTAGAATGACTCTCGGCCCGGAATCAAGAAAAAACACGTGTTTTTGCTAATTTTCAAATGTTTTCCATACTTAAGGATGAAAAATCGACCGGCCCGCTTTCGGCCCGGAGCTCTTTTTGGGCGCTGCTCTCGGCCCCGGGCCGGCCAATCCCCATAAGATATGTGCCCTGGCCCATGATGAAATGACTACGGAGATAGAGGGAGGTGAATAATGCGAGGTGAGGCTAACGGTTTGGGCGACGGCTTGCGAGTTGTGGCGGGTCGTCGAGGATAAATCGGGGAAACAGCGAATGATACGCGGTCGTGTGGGACGAAAGGATGTAATCAATGCCGGATTGTGTACATGTGACCAGAAACAACAAAATCCAGCCCAACGATACTGTACTGCACGGAAAATAAGATGCCATAGCGCGCGTCCCAATCATGTCCAATCAACCGCGCGTCCGTAACTGAGCCATACCGACCATACCGAAAACCTGTCTAACGCGGGTTCCTCACCCCATCTCAAGCGTCGGTGTTTAGCCAATCATGGCCAACGTCGCAATGTAAAATTAAGAGTGCGTGGGACCAAACCTGCTGAATATATCAGCTTGACTGTATGTTCATTGTGAGTGATAATCAGAATAGATAAAAAGGGGAGAAATAGTTGAAGTCTTCCCGTCATATGTTCGGGGTAGAGTTCCGGGACCGATGACAGTCATACACCCTAACTATAGGAATGACAGTCGGGGTGTCACTCCAAGAACCCCCCCGCGCTCGGCGAGACCAAAGTGATGACTAAGGTCTAAAGCCCCCTCCCCGCCTTCGGTGGGGCACAAGGCCCAAAGCCCCCGCACCACCCCGAACCCCGAACCAAAGCCCTCCCTCCCATCCCCCGAAATCCTTCGACGCAATATTTTTTTGGGAAATTTCACGGAGACGGTGAAATAAATATATATGAAGGTAGTGATATATATATATATTTATTTGTCTACTGAAATCACGGAAGCTGGACAGTGTCACAGCAGGCTAGAGCACACACTCGAACTAAGATGAGATAATAAAAGTGAGACATTGTTCTATTGTGCCTATTACCCGCAGCTTAAGGTGGCTTAAGCCACCTTAATAAGCCACCTTCACTTAAAGGGCTCATGGGGGCTTCTTCGGCGATGCTTTCAAAATTTGGAGACCTATGTCGTCAAGATCTTGAGCTGCTCTTTCTGCAGTGTCTTATCAAAAGTTTGATCTGAGTTCATCTTGACCCTCAAAATTTCGGTTGAAGTAGGGTGGGTATTTCCCAATTTTCCTTAAGATGGCTTAAGCCACCTTAAGCTAATTAGCTCACCGGTTGGCCTAAACAAGAATTTTTTTAAAAATCGCCTAAATGTTTTTGACCCATTTTTCGGGGCCGAACCTATATTTTTTTGCCCTTTTTTTCAGGATGCCTAAATTTTGATGAAAAATTTCCTCTTTTTTTCGGAGCCGTAGAGCCGCTGAGGGAGGCGCGGAGGCGCGGCGGTGCGGAGGCGCGGCGATGTGGTAATGCGCGGGTGAGATGAAATAATGCGGTGAGATGTTATGTCGCGGTGAGATGTTATGTCGCAATGAGATGTTATGTTGCGGTGAGCGGTTATGTTGCGGTGATGAGCGGTTATGTTGCGGTGAGATGTTATGTCGCGGTGAGATGTTATCATGGTTGCCTCGTCCTCGTGCTCCTTGAAATACTCCACCAGAACATCACGCACGTGTTCATCATCCCTACGCCTAAGGACAAACTTCTCCTTAGCTCCAAGATGTTTGGCGCTGAGCACATGGGTTTTGACGGATTGCTTCAAGAGGGATAAGGTCTCTTTGCAACAACCGCAAAAGAGCCTCCCTGCTGAGATTCGCAAACAATGGTCGGGAAATTCGGTGATGCGCTTGGAGGGCTCGATCTTCGGCTCCTTCGTGATGCGTACACCCCCTCCTGCACGCTTCTTTCCAGAGGGAGGTTTCAGAGAAGGTGCCCTTTCTCGCTCGTGCGCTGCTAAAGCCGGCTGCTGCGGCAGCTCGCTATCCGCATGCTGCTGGGAGCTCCTTTTCCGCTTCAACTGGTCGAAGGCGTTTGTTAGGGGTTGTGCTCGCGTGCGTGCTTACGCTGCCTCCAAGCGACTCGGTTCGCGGTCGTCGCTGTCCTCCGATGAGTCGCCATCGTCACGTCCCAGGTCTAGGTGTACTGGGCGGAGAGTTGTCTTGTTGGTGTTGTCCTCGACGTCGAGATCAGATATATCGGATTCTGAAGCCGAAGAATAGTCTTCGACGAGCATGGTGATGATGATCCTCCCCTGTTCGCTGTTGGTTGTTCTTGCGTCTTGCTGTCGACAAAGAACATTGCAAATCTGAACGAAAGGAAGGGCGGCGACATCGACATCGACAGCCGACACCGTCTCGACCGTCTTTGTCAGATCTTTCGACAAATTTTCGAAAAATATCGATCGATGGGGGTCCAACTTTAAAAATTGCAGACGGGGGTGGATATTTTTCCTACGGACCCCCTATATTTTTAAAATTTTGACATTTTTTTCTGGCTGAATTTTGAATAAAAATTTTCAAAATTCTTGTTTAGGCCAACTCACCGGGGGCTTCCTCTAAGACGCTTTCAAAATTTGGAGACCCATGTTGTCAAGATCTCGAGCTGCTCTTTCTGCAGTGTCTTGCCAAAAGTTTGATCCGAGGTCATCTTGACCCTCAAAATCTCGGTTGAAGTAGCATGGGTATGCAAAAACCGGGAAAATCGCTCAAATTTTACTAAATATTGCACCCTCTTGGATACTTCCCAAAATTGCTCACCGGGAACTTGGGCTCGCCTAATAGTGCCCATAGTGTCTAAAAGAAGACAATGTCGCCGTCATTTTGAGCTAAAAAAATCTAGCATCCGGTACCGATGGCTCCCGTAATAATTAAAACCCTAAATCGCTGTTAGGGTGGCTTAAGCCACCCGAAAGGTAATAGCCAATTGTCTCAGCTCACGGCAAGCAGGCTGACCTGGAACCTCAGATTGAGGGGTGACAGAGAGGGCAGAGGCACCCCCCAGTGTGGGGGGTCAAAGTCGCTGTCTCCATGACACCACCTCACCCCGAAGAGGTGAGGTGCCAGGTGCCCACAGCAAGGAGCAAGCAACCCAAACCCTAGCTAGCAATACAAATTGTTACGGACCCAAGGGACCACTTTCGTCCAACCAGGCAGGGCATGCATGAGGGGACGCCGGTCCGAAACAAGATATACAAATCTAAAGCGGGCTACTGCCCCAAGGGCTCTACTTTCCATCGCAAGCCGGTGAGTCCAGGCTTTTGCCGGCTGCCGAGGCGAGATCGTTGGGGTAGATGGACGGGATCCAGACAGGCGAATCACGAAAGGCCGGCCAGTCGTACGTCTTGATCGTCGAGGTCCCGGATGCTGAGAGCCGAGACCGGCTGGGGACCACCACCGCCTCCGACGTCCATGGAGCAATCGTCGGCGGGGAGAGCGGTGCCACCCAACGCCGGGGTGGGCGCCGAAAAGCGGACGGTCATGGCAGAGGCACCCTCGGCGGCGGGGCACCGGTATGCGGAGGGGGCTCGAGCTCTTGGAGGGAGTGAGCCCGCGGAGTGGCAGCAGCCGACGGGGGCCATGCGTGAGGGGCGGCGGAGCACTTGGGGGAGGGGGGGCATTAGGCGGAGCCCGCCCCGGCACGAAGGCCGCGGTGCACGAGTAGATGCAAATGCCGTCGCTGTCCACGTGTCCTGTGGAGCCGTCGCAAAAAGTTCGGCAAGAAAATGCATAATCGATCTAAATGGAGGTTTTATGATGTTTGGAGAGTTACTAGGCCTTATTAGGGCAATAATACGACCCCGTGAGGAAAAAATTTTGGTTTTTTTTTTTGGTGCTCGCCGGGGGAAAAAAACGCTGTTTTCGGGCCATTTTGAGTGGGCGGGGGCTAGAGGATTTCAGTTAGGTGACCAAATCGCGCGTTTGAAGTTCGTGGGACCTTTCAAGGACCATCACGGGCAACTTAGTGGAAGAAATGATGAGAATATTTTTTTTGGGTGCTCGCCGGGGGCCAAAATGGCTGTTTCTGGGGCCTGAGCGGACCATTTTGCGTGCGCGGGGGCTAGAGGATTTCAGTTAGGTGACCAAATCACGCGTTTGAAGTTCGTGGGACCTTTCAAGGACCATCACGAACTACTTAGTGGAAGAAATGATGAGAAATTTTAATTTGGGTGCTCGCCGGGGGCCAAAATGGCTGTTTCTGGGGCCTGGACAGGCCATTTTGAGTGCGCTGGTGCTAGAGGAATTGGATATAAGATCGGGATCGCGTGTTTGAAGTTCGTGGGATATTTTGGGGACCCTCACTAAACACTTTGTCGAAGAAATAATGAGAAAATTTTATTTGGGTGCTCGCCGGGGGCGAAAATGGCTGTTTCCGGGGCCTGGACAGGCCATTTTGAGTGCGCGGGTGCTAGAGGAATTGGATATAAGATCGGGATCGCGTGTTTGAAGTTCGTGGGATCTTTTGGGGACCCTCACTAAACACTTTGTCGAAGAAATAATGAGAAAATTTTATTTGGGTGCTCGCCGGGGGCCAAAATGGCTGTTTCTGGGGCCTGGACAGGCCATTTTGAGTGCGCGGGTGCTAGAGGAATTGGATATAAGATCGGGATCGCGTGTTTGAAGTTCGTGGGTTCTTTTGGGGACCCTCACTAAACACTTTGTCGAAGAAATAATGAGAAAATTTTATTTGGGTGCTCGCCGGGGGCGAAAATGGCTGTTTCTGGGGCCTGGACAGGCCATTTTCAGTGCGCGGGTGCTAGAGGAATTATTCATAATAACATCGGAATCAAGTGTGTGCACGTTCGAACCGTGGTGTTCGGCAATTATAACATGTAGAAAGTTATCAACATGCCACAATATATTGCAAGAATGAATGCAAGCATGAAAGCACACCATGCATGCATGCAACCATGTGCATGAATATTGCAAGCATGAAAGCACACCAACACTAGCTAGCAATACTCTAAAATAACATTAACAATACGTAACAAACACATTATGTCCTACCTACCGCCGCCCAAAGTGTGGCCCCAGCACATTGCAAAACTCATCAAAATTCAGGCTCGCATGGCTTAGATTAGGCTGGCCACCTCCTTGGTTGCCGCCCAGCATAGCAGCACGCAACATTATTTTGCACCTGGTTCACAGACATGGTGACGGACATGGTTGGCTCCACCCCGTGCGGTTGCGCCTGCAACATCAGGCTGTTCATGCTTCCCCCCAGAAAGGGGCTCGCATATTGCTGTCCAAGCCCCAATCCTTGCAACTGCGCAAGCTGAACCAGAGGGTTGTTGCCAGCCGGTCCCTGAGAAGGAAAGGGGTTCCCAGTCGGATACCACGCCACCGGCATCGGAGCCACGCCAAATCCCATACCAGCCACGGGAGGCTCAGACGCTACCGGCGGCGCAGTATCGGCAGCAATCGGCGGCGCAGTCTCGGCAGCAATCGTCGGCGCGGATTCGGCAGCAATCGTCGCCGCGGATTCGGCGGGTTTCGCATGGGCGACGACAGGTGGCTCGGGTTCAGGCTGTGTTTCTAGCTCTGCCAACTCTCGCTTCAGTTTAGCAAGTTGCAGCTTTGCTTTCACGTCAGCGATCTCCCGCAGTATTTCCTGACTTGGTGTCACGACCTCCGCCTGTGACACCAGTTCCATCAGGCCTGCCGCCCCCTCCTCCCTGCCGACGCTCACCCCGTCCACCGACCTGGTTTCCTCCGATGGCGTGCCTTGCCACAGATTCAGGGGCTCCAACGGAGAAAACATATCCTCCCCCCACCCTGCCTCCTCCGTAGCAGTAGCAATGGGTGTTGGCAAGGTCTCTTGCGACCCCACCGGAACCCCACGGGGACCAACCTGCCTCTTGGATCTGGTTCTCGTGGTAGTTGCTACTGCCTCATCCGCACTCCTCTTCGTCCCTGCCACCTTCCCTGCCTTGGCCTTCTTCCCTGCCTTCTGAGCAGCAGCAGCAGCTGCTGCCTCCTTCGCTGCCTTCTCAGCAGCAGCTGCTGTTGCCTTCTGAGCAGCCGCCGCAGCTGCCTTTGCCTCCGCTGCTGCCTTTGCCTTCGCCTGCTGCTCTGCCTTCTTCGCTGCAACCTTGGCTGCCTCCGCTGCTGTTTTTCTGGTCGCTGCAGCCTTCTTTGTGGCTGCCTCCTTCGCCGCCGCCTGCTGCCTCGCCACCTCCTCCCGCTTTCTGGCCGCATTCTTGGCCTCCGCCGCTGCACCTGTTTTCGGGACAGCATCCGCTGGCCCCCCATACACCGGCTTCAGCTCACCAGCCAGAAAGTCTTCTTCTTTCTTCCAGTGGTGATTGAAGCTGGCGACCTGCTCAAAAGTGCCCGCCTTGTGCGCCTCCTGAAAGCACTTGCAGGCTTCCAGCAGAAGATCAGCAGCCTCCTTCCTTGCCTCCTCCTCGATCATAATTTGCAACCTTTTTCCGCCTTTAGCCGTGAGGCTGCTCACTCGGAACAGCACCAAACGACGCTTTCCTGACTCCGCCCCCTCCAGACTCCACGGCCCATACACCCAGCAACCCAACCCGTTCTGCGGTTTCCCAGGTTTCACCGCGGGGCCCGCAATCCAGCACTTGCTCGGGTGCTTCTCGTGCGTCACCACCCTCCCAAACGCCATATCCCCCCGAAGACTATTCCGCAGGCTCACCTTCTCGTGGAGGGTCCAGGCGATCGTGGGAGAATTACAATTTATCGCCACGCAGTAGTTCATCTCCTCATACAAAGCTCTAAAATAATATTTTGTCATCGGCAATAGTTTTGCACAGCTCGCAGCGCTACTCAGGTGAGGGGTGAAGTTCCGGGATGCGGCAATCGACAACCGCCCGTGTTTGAGGCAGTTATGGCTCTAGATGTGGTGCTGCGGCACACGAGGGTATCACTCCTAACTTCCTCAGCTTCCAGACCAAGCTCTTCCCGCCACAACACAGCATGCTGGGGATGGCAGATGGTGGAGAGGTGCGCTCCGCCATGCATCTTGGGTGGGCTCGGGCCTGAAAGCAAGGGGGAGGGTGGGCAAGCAAGCGAGGAATAAGAAGGCCTGGGCCCTACCGGGTCTTGGTGCGCCTGGTTCTCCGTGGACTGGGGATTCACACCCCCAGCTGCCGCAGCAGCTGCTCCGGCAGCAGCTGCTGGATTCCCAGCGGCTCCGGCAGCAGCGGGCACTGTCACCGCTGTACGACTCGCCTGCGAATCACACATAGGGTACATGGGTGCATAGGGTACATGGGAGGGTTGTACACTAGCGATGATGGATGACAACAAATCCGGTGATGGATGCTGTGAGGGTAGCCAGCAAATAGCGACGGTGATGGATGCTGTGAGGTTAGCCAGCAAATAGCGACAGTGATGGATGCTGTGAGGTTAGCCAGCAAATAGCGACGGCGATGGATGCTGTGAGGTTAGCCAGCAAATAGGACCGCCCGTGTTTGAGGCAGTTATGGCTCTAGATGTGGTGCTGCGGCACACGAGGGGTATCACTCCTAACTTCCTCAGCTTCCAGACCAAGCTCTTCCCGCCACAACACAGCATGCTGGGGATGGCAGATGGTGGAGAGGTGCGCTCCGCCATGCATCTTGGGTGGGCTCGGGCCTGAAAGCAAGGGGGAGGGTGGGCAAGCAAGCGAGGAATAAGAAGGCCTGGGCCCTACCGGGTCTTGGTGCGCCTGGTTCTCCGTGGACTGGGGATTCACACCCCCAGCTGCCGCAGCAGCTGCTCCGGCAGCAGCTGCTGGATTCCCAGCGGCTCCGGCAG
>LGRX02031209.1:0-28392 GCA_001247695.2 Cymbomonas tetramitiformis
GTCTACACCCAATGGCAAATTAAAATGAAGTGTCTACACCCAATCTAGATTAACCAAAATGAAGTGCCTACACCCAATCTAGATTAAAATGAAGTGCCTACACCCAATCTAGATCAAAATGAAGTGCCTACACCCAATCTGAATTATAATGAAATGTCTACACCCAATCTAGACTTATCCCTAATATATATATATGTTGTAGGGTAAAAGCTAGTTTAGGGTAGATGAGGGAATCTCTCATCTACCCTGGGGGAGCAATATACTACTTGAACTAATACAGTAATCACTCATTAATAAGAAAACCCGCCAATAAGAAAGTAGCCAGCTTTTTTGATTTCTTCACAATATTTAACACATAACACTCCAATTTTAAGATCTCTATATAAATAAGAAAGTTGCTAGGCTGACCTAGAATTCCTGTTTTCTTAAAATCGAGTGTTTACTGTATATCAAACATCAAAAATCATGTGTCCATCTACCACAATAAATGTGTATGTGTCCATCTACCACAATAAATTCACGAACAAGAAATCAGGCGAACAAGAAATCACGCCAAAGAGTGCTCGGAAACAAAAAGATTGATGCAAAGAAATAGGTACATAATAATGCTGATGCGGTGCATTGAAGTGTCTGCCGAATCAAGTCTCTTTGCGTGGGCGGCCACGAGGCCGAGGTGGTGCCGCTTCCAGACGCTTGGCCTGAGTGGGTAGGCTATTTAATTTAGATTATTTCTTTGTGATTTTAGATTAACCCATTTTCATGTTGATTTTAGATTAAGTTTTTTTTATGTCATCCGGCTATTACCGGTGCATGCATCCATGACGCTGTACTGTACCTGTTGAGCTATCGCCATGCCATGCGAAATATTTCACTGAAGAGTTGTCTTGCCGTGATGTCCATATGTCCGAATGGAACCAAAAACCGTTCGATTTTAATCGAACGGTTTTTGGTTCCATTCGGAAAGATTCACGGCCGTGAATCTAAAAGTCACGGCCGTGAATAACGACTCTTTCCCCATAATGACTTTTATTATTTGCCATCTTTGCCACAATAGACACTCACGGCGTGTTCTGCTTGAAAAAAAGTAAGTAACTTGAAGCCTTGAGCTTCAAGTAACTCAAAGATATGTATCTTGGCAGTATGTGTGCCAAGTTTCGTGCTCTAGGACGCACGGGAAGCCCTCGGCTGTTTGGCATCTTTGGGTTTGGGTGTCACGTTCGAACCCAAACCCAAAACATCTGCCTTAGAAATAAATTGCGCGTTTCGCGCACAAGTAACTTGAAGCCTTGAGTTTCAAGTTACTCAAAGATATGTATCTTGGCAGTATGTGTGCCAAGTTTCGTGCTCTAGGACGCACGGGAAGCCCTCGGCTGTTTGGCATCTTTGGGTTTGGGTGTCACGTTCGAACCCAAACCCAAAACATCTGCCTTAGAAATAGATTGCGCGTTTCGCGCACAAGTAACTTGAAGCCTTGAGCTTCTGATAACTTAAATATATGTATCATGGTAGTATTCGTGCCAAGTTTCGTGCGTTAGGACGCACGGGAAGCCCTCGGCTGTTTGGCATCTTTGGGTTTGGGTGTCACGTTCGAACCCAAACCCAAAACATCTGCCTTAGAAATAGATTGCGCGTTTCGCGCACAAGTAACTTGAAGCCTTGAGCTTCTGGTAACTTAAATATATGTACCATGGTAGTATTCGTGCCAAGTTTCGTGCTCTAGGACGCACGGGAAGCCCTCGGCTGTTTGGCATCTTTGGGTTTGGGTGTCACGTTCGAACCCAAACCCAAAACATCTGCCTTAGAAATAGATTGCGCGTTTCGCGCACAAGTAACTTGAAGCCTTGAGCTTCTGGTAACTTAAATATATGTACCATGGTAGTATTCGTGCCAAGTTTCGTGCGTTAGGACGCACGGGAAGCCCTCGGCTGTTTGGCATCTTTGGGTTTGGGTGTCACGTTCGAACCCAAACCCAAAGGCAAAGGCATAGGACAGTTTCGTAGATTCTGTCCCGATGCCTTTGCAACCTCGCTTGCTAACTCATATTACAATGAATATTCAACATTCAAGCGTTGGATACCCCACGCCAACGGGAAGTGCTCGGCTGATTTGTTATTTGGGTATGCGCACCCAAATGACAAAAAACGCATCTTTGAAACTCGTTAGTTTCAAAGATGCGTGGTCGATGCCTTCGTGCTTATGTGTGTTAATCCATATGAAATATTCCACGGAATAAATGTGAATATCCCGCACAAACGGGAAGCGCTCGGCCGTTTTGTAAAATTAGGGTGCACCCAAAATACAAAACGCATCTTTGAAACTCGGAAGTTTCAAAGATGCTTGCTGGTCGCGTGCAGCGGTAAAAGTCAAGTCAAAGGGGTTTAGGATATAGAAGAAGTACAGAGGCCTTTTTTTCAAGCAGAACACGCCGTGAGTGTCTATTACAACGGCGCCCACCATTATCACAAGCGAGACAAATCTTCTTAAAGCTTTTTGGAGGCTTCCTCATGATGGCACCAGCGGGAACGAGAGCGTTTGACCTGTGTGCACATTATTTGAACACGAGTCGTGAAAAGGACCACCGGTCATAGCCGGATGACATCAAGAAAACTTAATCTGAAATCAACATGAAAATGAGTTAATCTAAAATCACAAAGAAATAATCTAAATTAATTATTTTTCCGCCTGAGTGAGGGAATATCTGTGAACATGAGCACTTGCACTCTGTGATGCAAAGGATGCACGCGCAGGTTTGGACACAATTTGAAATGGTGACAGGGTGGTAACAGGACAAGCTTGGAATAAAGTATGGAAGAATAACAACCAAGGACGGAGGTATACCTTAGCCCGGTTGTTGGCGAATTTAGTGTAACAGGCTTTACACATGTGTTTCGCATGCAAGCGGTCCATTTTTTTCTTGCAAGATGTGCACACCGGGGCATCTGGACGGTTCGCGAGGTCAGCTTGGAGCTCCTGCAAGCGAGTGTCTTGAGCTGCATATGCAACATCAAGCTTGGGTTTGTCCTCTGTGCGCAAGATGTCCTCGAACTGGGGGACAGGTTTGGTGCCACGTCTGCGGAAGAGGGACAAACGCGTCAAAGTCACACGTTCAGGAAGGGCTTGACCCCACAGAACGTCGCGCAAGCGGGCAGCCGTCTTTCCCAGAAACTCATCCAGGATGTACGGTCCCGTGTTGGCAAAGTCGATCAGCTTGGATGTTGTAATGGCTGCGCGGTCGGCACCAGTGCGGCGGAGTAAGACGGCATCACCCCGACCTGCAAGTTGGAAGCTTTTCCGCCTTGCGCACCATCGTAGCGGTCTTGGTAACGTTTCTGGTGAGCTTGTGCGTCTTTACGGACAGCATGGGTCAAGGCCATACGGTCCTCATTGGGCGTTGAGCGGCCACCACACCTTTCGATATGAATGACACGCTTAATGCATTTTATGCACATGGATATGCCATGAGCACTTAAACTGACCAACTATACATACATATTGAATTTTAGAAGCCTTCACGACCGGCATACCATGACTTATGTGCTTATGCCACACGTTCGCGCGGAGCCAATTCAAAAAACAAATCCTCGAAAAAAACGAATTTCAGATTTCTGGCGGGTGTGGCTCATATGCCATCGCCGTGCGGTGCCTAGTCCGTATCAACCACGCAAGTGAGTTGCGAAATACCTTACACACCTTCCAATTTCGAAACATGGTGGTTGGTTTGACCTCCAAGGCCTCGGAAGAGGGTCTCCCAAGGGTTCTAGTGTTCAGTACTTGTCACAGTACTGTGCGAATTAATTAATTTTCAGGCTTTGCACCCCTTGAAAGCATGCCGTATAAAAGCGTGTCTAAATCCATTTCTACTCTATAGTATCGTCGAAAACAAATCAATAGGGTCCTAAATGATTTTTCTAAGCTGTCAACTGACGGATCTAGCCTTATAAGATGGCCGCTAGAGTGATTCAACCTTAGTACTTGTGACAGTACTGTTCCACGGGGCAGTAGCCATCAATGCTAACCGGGCGTGGTCCAGAAGCACAGACATTGGCAGAAGTAGGAGTTTGTTCCACAAGGTTGGTGGCCAACATGGTGGAAGGGGCTCGACCGTAACGGTACTCGAAAGGAGACATACCAATTGTCCACTACCCGGAGGTACAAGGGGATGTACCTAAGAGGCCTTAGGTACATCCCCTTGTACCTAAGCTAAATCGACCGTATATGACACCAAATCGAACGGTTTGGCATCGTACAACGCACCAACGTTGACCAACTCGATGCTTGACATGGGAATATATCGCGCACCCCGATGCGATCGAGAATATATACTCATTTGAACGTCAGAAAATGACCTTTTGACTGTTTTCAACAAAAAAACATTTTAAACGTGCGCTAGTCGGCGTGTTTTTATTTTGCCGCTCTCTTTGTGTTCTGGCATCAGAGGATCCATCTGACGGGCGATTGCATATTTTTCAGGTACGAAATTGTTTTACTGCCCCCCTGCGGTTCGTCATTCCTTCGAGACTAGACTGACGTTCATTGTTGTCTCATACAGTATCCCCAAGCTACGTACAGTATGGTTAGTCGACGGGAAGACGAGGGCAAGCTTCTCGTCGGTCACGAGGTGAAAGCGCACGCAGTGGCTTTTAACTCTAAATGGAGTTCTGAAGCCGAGCGGGCTAGGTCTAAGGTCCCCGATTGGTGGGTAGTCAGTTGTGCAGCAATATGATGCGGACTAAGAAACATGTTGTTATCTACAAATCAATAACTCGTTACCACTATTCCGGATTTGTCAAAAATACCATACTCATTAAGACACTTCTACATCGAGGGATAGCTAGTATTTGGAATAGATATAATGCTTTCCTATGGCAACCCAGCAAATGCGAGTTGCTTTTAAGTGTATATATTATGCCTAAAGTGTTTTCTGCGCTTTCTGTCACCATCAAGCAGTCAAATAGATGCCTCCGCCTCGATGTACCTAAGGGATGTACCTAAGAAAACGCAAGTTTCGAAAATCAACAAAATCTGAAATTTGCATAAGTTTAGCCCATACCCAAACCACCCAAATGAATCAAATGCCGCCAACCACATGTTTCATGTCCTAAAGGGGTGTGTTGGGGACAACATATATTGGCCACAAGTCAGCTCGGTTGTTTTTCGCCATCCCACGGGCTGAAATGCACATGTAGAGTTAGGTACAAGGGGATGTACCTAAGCCCGGGTAGTGGACACAATTGGAGTGTACAACTGTTTCGTTGGCGATGTTGACACTCATAAGGTGAGCCTCGTAGGGGTGCAGATTCGGGTGCTGAAGCAAAAGCAATCGGACACGGGCATGGTGAGGGGCGTGTGCACGCTCGATACGGCCGTTAGCACCAGGATCGCGAGGTGGAATGAAGATGACTTGCACGTGGTAGACACTCCCGATGATCTGCGCGGTGGAAAGTAACGAGAGGGACGAGTGAGGTTGATACATGTATATCTCATGCAGTTGTATGTACAGGGACGAGGATGCGTGTGATAAAGTACAACCATGGGAGGAGGAATTGCAAGAGGAGCGGGGAGGCGAGACCATAGTCCACACGGAAGAGGGAATCTTGAAGGAGGGAGTGGATGTCTTGCTCATCCCAACCCGCAAGCATAGCGTTAGATAAGAAAAAACACTCGGAGTCATCTGCTGGTTGCCAAGGTAGTGTTCGCAAACGAAAGGGAGGTACGCGTCGAGATTTGCGGGCTGAAGGCATCTGCAAAGACACGTAGGGTCCATCGCAGGATTTAAAGGATGTGATGTGTGTGTGTGGCACCTGAATTAGGTGGCCTGCAAACGCTGGACCATTATCACATCGTATCGCACTTGGAGCGTCGTACTCGTCCCAAGCTTGCATGAGTGCAGCAGCCACCACATACAACTGCAAAAGGGATGTGGAGAAGGGGATTATGAAAGGAAAATACGTTAGAAACTTGATGCAAAGTAGCATGTACAGTGGGAAGGAAGAAACCTTTTCGGTGTTAACGTTATATACGCGTTGCCAACCACCAGGGCTCTCGATTGAGTGCAGGATAGAGTATGTGCCCTCGTCAGAATCGGAGTAGTCCCAACTCTCCTCTCGGCGAATTTCATCGGCACGAATGGCGGTGATAGTCTTGACGGTTTTCGCTCGCTTGTTGAGAGCACAAAGCGGGCACTTGCGAATAGTTTCCATGACGAAGGGGTCGGAAATGTTGCCGATATTGTGAGCGCGAAGCTGAGACCTGCGTGGGTCGAAGGAAAGTAACGAAAGATTAGAACACGTAAAGAGGAGAAGAGGGAACGAATCGTTGGGTTTCGTTATACGCACGGGGCGCACATGACTTTGTCTCGCCCAGCACAAGCTTGGAGAAGGCGGACAACCTGCTCGACGACGAACTCGGCAAGGTCAGATGGACATAAGAGGACCCGCCAGTGGATGTAGAGCGTGCAAGAGGAGAACGTTGTTGGAGGTACATGTGCAAAGCAGATATGAACGCGTGCGCAGCGTCTTTAGTGATAGTAGGAAGGTTAGGATCGGGTTGGAAAAGAGAAAAGTCTGACCAATGTAGTCGACCACCACCGTAGATAGTTGCAGGTATCTTAGTGGCACGAGAGGAGGATGAGGAGGCATCTTTAAGATGCTTTTGGATGGCCTGATATTGGCTATTTTTTAGAATCCCTGTTGTTCCTTCGCTGCGAGGCATTTTGGTGAGTAGGTTGAGATGTAGCTAGCCACCAGGCAGAGGTAGAACTGCGACGTCTGGAAGACCGACGTGGATGAAGGAAGAAGGAGGGCGTGCCTATAGGCAATTGGTAATGGCTAGATGTAGAGGGTAGGAGACAAGATACAAAGCGGGTGTTTAAGCAGATGGGACAAACACAACTTCAAGAAGGGAAAATGTTATCAATTGGTTTCTGCCAACTGGGCGGTACGAATTTCCTCTTTGGCATCGGTTGTCTGGTTTTGTTGAGCGATGCGTCGAGATCGGCGCAGGCGTTTCTTGGGCTGAAGGTAGTAGTCGATAATCTGCTGAGTCGCGTAGATTTGCTCAGCGAGTTTGGTGAGATTCAAACCTGGACGTAAGTTGTCCGACCTTTGGCAAGAACGAAGAAAGGCTTCGTGTTAGTCTCGGTTTGCAAGTCTTTTGGGTTGGGGCATACTGCAGTGCGTGGTCAACGCGAAGCTGCGTTTCTGAAATTTGAACGTTGCACTCAAATGCACGTTATTCATGTTTGCAGATAATAATTACTATAGTACAGGTCAGCTGCTTTTACCCTAGAGATAATTGAAAAACATGAGCTGCACCAATATGAGCCATAAGGTTTGCAATCGTTATAACGTTCGCACTGATTTGAAATGTGTGTAAAATCGTTGGATTTGATTCAGTCCGTAGCAACACGTTAGATCATTTCAATATCTGATAATGCAGACGTCAGACCGCCGGCGATTCAGATTTTGGAGAGTATTTTTTCCATTTCAACTATCCATAGTTGAAGTTCTAGCTTTATCTCCCGACCGAGACCCTCCGCTCGGTTCGGTCTGTCACATAACCGACGTATGTTCGTGGCACAGCATCTTACTAGTATCAAGTATGTGCTGCAAGAAGAAAAAGTGAATCGTGCCACGTGCCATGCAGACATCTGCTTGCATCGGCACTCGTATCGGCTTCAATTGGATCCGTTTACCATCAACGGTGAATGTTACGATGTATTATCTTTTAGACGGTCAGGAAAGAGCATAAATGTGAGCGAGCACGACCGAGAAGCACTTTTCGACTGTTCAAGATGGTCCGGTCGATCGAAGCAGACGCCCAATGGAAACTGTCATTTTCGCATAATACTCATCTACCCTACAACACACACACACATATTCCTTATATATATATATATGACTTGATTCCCTTTTACATAACTTTTCCCATCGTCGCAACTCGGATGGGCTTGGAGGGGAACATTCTAGCGACATCTCGAGCTAAAATGTTCCAAACCAAGCGCATCTACGGTGCAATGAGACCTCAATACTACATGAATGTGTTTGTTATTGCATACTAAGTGAAATGTAGACGAACGGCAAGCACAGATTGTCCGGGATGTTCGATTTACTAAAGAAAAAATCGGATTTGCGAAGGTCCTCCGGCGGAAGAGCCTTCGCGGATGCGTGATTCTCGGTCCATTCTTTTGCGCGAAATTCTGGATTTCCCACAAAGGAAAGACCGTGCATTATATTCTTGATATCACACATGAAATTTACCGTTATACTGTATCATGCCGTAATTTTTAAAAATCCGCTTACTGATGCATCTCCCCTCAACTTTTATGTTTTTGCCACTGGAAATCACTGGAAACAAGTGCCGCGATGAGAGGATTTTTGGCATACCGTAGGATACCAGTGTTAAGCGATTCGGTTTCCTCCCCTGCTGACGCCATATATAAGTTATACCCCTTGAGTCTATCATTGCCATGCGAGATGCGGCATGCCCGTGCCCCTGGCTTCCCTTCAAAATGTAATACAGTGCTATGTTTATCACTTTTAATTGTGTCTGAGGCCAGATGATAAAGAATTTCAAGTGAAAAACCTTTTTGTGAGCTCGAATTAATTAATTTAAGTTTTGCGCATTTTTTTTATCACATATGCGATCCCATCGAAGCAATTAATTTTAAACATTGTCTTTATCATTTGCATCTTAAGAATACACCCTAAAATATTAATTAATTGTTGTACTTGCACTTAGAATTGAGCCTATATATGCTCACATATATGCCGAAAATCTGCTTATGCATAGGCCGAAAATCGGCTTGTGCATAAGCTGAAAATCTGCTTACATGCAAGCCACTTTTTGAAGCTGGAGGTAACCGCCAGTGAAAGCAAATTTCAGCGACGGTGGGCGCCCCACCTTGCACCCCATCTTCTCCAGTAATTGAGAACGAACAGAAGCCCATATTTGGGTTGAAGTCCTACCCCGAAGTATGGGACGCTTCACTACAGGATGTTCGGTGACCTCGTCCTTGGACACGTTACGTTTAACCCCGAAAGCCATGAGGGCAGACTATGGGCGCTTGTTAATTCGGCGCTTGTTGGCTAGCATTTCTGCTTGGGTGGTGCGCAGACGCTTGCACGCGGCATTGGGCTCTTTGCAAATGATGCAAGTATGCGCAGTGCGTGCGGATGCCATGGTGAAGACTAGGTTTTTCGCTAAAAGTGAAAAGGAAACAGTTGGTAACACTGCGTACTGAACGCAATATAGTCAATATCATTTTCACAGCTATATTTTATTTTCATCTTACATTCATCTTTATCTTTTGCACGTTCGTGGCTGTTGGCTGGAATTAATTTATTTATAGTTTATCATTATCTTTGTATGGACGTCAGTCAGGGATGGAATTTTGATTAATTTTCAGGTTTATAGACTATTTTATACACCGATGTTTATCTTCAATAATTAAACATTTGTAAAGTGAAACACAAATAGCACTGCATTCCTCCACATCAGAAATCATGTATTGTCGTCGCCGCTCGATCTGAGAGCTAACGAATATCTACGTGGGGGGCATTACTTGGCGAGACCACGAGAAAACACTAAAGCGCTTGCGCTATTCATCACATTATGCTAGGTTTTCCTTCGCGGCCGGCTTTGATGATTTTTCGACAGCTGGTGTTCTTTTGCTGGATATTGGTGCGTTTTTATTCTAGACCTTATGGCTTTCTACTAATATGTCTATGATACCAAAACCCATCGTCGACGTCGATGAAGGATTCCGCCTCGAGTCGTTTTTCAAAGGGAACATTACAAGCAAGTGGGACATTCAAGTTTGTCCCCGTGACTATTTGGACGTCGTTCCACTCAACGACTCAAGTGGGTGTACTCATTTGAGGGAGATCTTGGGGAACAAGACGTTATACCGCTTCTCAACAAAGCGTGGCCGCCTTTGCGCCATTCTTTCTGGCTACTATAGCACCGATCGTAGTAGAAAGACAGTGGTCCTTGACTATTCCACGATGGAACAACTTGCGCTCGTTGGAACCAAGTAGAGTTCGATGACCCTTTAGATAGGCAAGGCTTGATTTCGCATATGTAGCGAGCTGAGGAGTTTCACTCCGACATCAAGAGGGCCCCCTTGAGTCCATACCATGCGAGGCTGGCGATTTGTCTTGGCCATCGTCACAGGTACTTCACCCCTTCAAAATGAAGGTGTTCATCTTCCTCCTCCATGTATGTCCTCAAGTACACTCAATCTGTATCTGGCCTCGCTCCGTCCCTTGCTTGTTCTGACATGGCAATGTTCTGAAATGGCCTCATTGCCGGCAGAGACACAAAATTCTAGACGATGGCTGAGTAGGTCCCCAGAGTCCCACAGAGGAAGCCTGCAATCCGGGAAGTAGATTTCCTGTCGGCAATCTGCAGCCAGCAAAATCTGCATACAGAGTCTGTATCTGTGTATATTGACAAACGGTGACTTCCACCGCGCTCCCCACTTCACCTTGAGCACGACAGTCATACAATAATCACTCACCGTTAAGGAAACTCGACGTTAAGGAAACAGCCAGCGTTTTTCCAAACTCCGTTATATTTAATACATCGCCCCATATTTAATACCTCTATGTAAAAATACGTTGGCGTGAATTTCTTGTTTTCTTAAAGGTGAGTGATTACTGTATCGAGCATGCAGGTGGGCATTGCTAGATATATAACAGAGACTAGTGATATATTTATATTAAGTGTTAAACCCTAGAATAGGGGTTTCGGATATCAGAACGGTAAAGTGTGTTGATATAAAAAGACGGTCCACATAAATACCTAGCTGGTTTTTCGTACCTATGGGTGACGGTCACCCAGCCTACCAAAGGAAGTGACAGGTGACAGTTGGTGGCTACTGCGCAAATTCAAAGTCCTCCCACAAGGACTAGTGCGCAATGGTGGCATTGGTCACGAAATCGACTATTTCAAGAATATACGACAACCACGCGTCATGTTTATGAATTAAATGAATTTATTTTCCTATTTGGACAACCCATAGGTGGCCATAGTTGTATTTTTAGATGGCACTCTTCGAGGGTATGCTTTTGCAAAAGTCGTCGTAAAAACGGCGGTCCTTCCACAAGGACCACCGCCTTATAGCATTTTGGATGCCGCATGGGGCCCTCTTAGCGGTGCGCATGGTGATATATCTTGAATTTATCACCGAATATGAAACCTTGGTGGGATAATTCGGTATCTAGACGCCCTTTCCGCTCCATTGCAACATGGCGCATGCCAAACCCCAATCGAATTCCCAAATATTCGAATTTCACACTTTAGAAATTGTTGCTTGGTCATCATAGACCATCAATTCCCATCGCATGATTCGATGTTTGGATTATGTAGAGCTTCCAGAAATTCTTAATGTGTATATAGTTGAAGTTTTAATGTGCCACATGCACCAAGGGCGTCAGTTATGCTTTCCCAAGCGACCATTTCGTTGTGTACATCAGACTACATGTCATCACCAAAATGCTCGCACCAAAATGCTCGCAAAATGTACGGGTGAAGTGATACATTAAAAAACAACCAATATACGCATTCCAACCGGGCATATCGCCCAAATATCATCGGAACATCGATGTTGGGTTGATAGGATCGCATCCACGCTGGTATAGTCATGATATACCATTGGTGAAAAAATCAGATAAGATGAGGCACCATTTTGACAGATTTTGAAAGTTCAAAAGAATACGTTTTGAAAATTCCGAGGATAGTAGTCTTGAATGCAGTTGGCATGGATATATTACGCGGATATATACCGAGCCATCCATCGAAGTACTTAATATAGGACCCATACTAACTAACTTTCATGGGATACGCATCCGGAATCAAGATTATACGGCCAAATAAGTTATTTGAAAATGGGTCCTTTTGGGAGGACCAAAAGGCGTTCTTGGTCCTCCCACAAGGACTGCGGGGTAGTAGCCATTGGGGGTCACTGTGTCACATCCAGCACACCACCTAGGGTGGTGACCGGAATTAGGTGTGTGAAAACACGGGACAAACTTCCTACTTGACTTCGGAAGGAAACTCGGTACTAGTGGGGGCCTGTACTCAAATGGTCAGGGTGGTCCCACACGTCACAACAGTCAGGGTTAGCAAGTCCATCGTGCAAAGTTAGTTAGTACCTAAAACCCTAAACATAGCTCAACTCGGAGCCCTTCTGCACAATCATCTAGGAAAGGCATGTAAGTCAATTCCTATAGGCAGGCATCACGGTCAATCAAACTACTCAGCCACTACCACCTGGTCGCACAGCATGGCCAGCAAGAAGCAGAGTCACGGTGCCGAGCAGCGGAGGTCTCGGTGTTGACGGTGAATCATTCGTGGAAGAAATTGACGGAGTAGCTGATGTCGGCACACATGGCACCTGTGGGAGGGGGCAAATGACCATCTAGGATATATCGTCGCATAATGCCATTTATATGAATCAAAATGCATTGTTTGAATACGATTTCATATGGGGATGGCTGTGTTGCAACTTTTGCATGTTGTGGAATTTTCATGTGCGGCTTCCGACTGCATATATTTGCGATTGTGTGAAAAATATAGCCGTTGGCCACTCAAAACTAGAATTAGCAAAATCCGTCAATACATCGGCATTTTCTTCTCACCATTTCATGTAAGTGTTTAACCAGTCGAAGCTTTAAGCTTTGCATGTTACAGAATTGTCGTAAAGTGGTTAAATCGTGTGTAAATTACGGTCAAAGGCAAAAGTCAACGAAAAACTAGCCGTTGGGGGAATTCCTAGATGGTCATTTTACCCCCCCTCTAGGTGCCATGTGCATGTCGATTGAAGATGGCTCCTCCCCCTCCTCCTCGTCCGTAGTCGGTCCTGGTGAATAGTCAGGTGGCGGCGGTGCATCTGAGAGAGGTGGAGAGGGCGGGTGATTTGGGATGTACCCAGCCCACGGCGCGAGCCAGAAACCCTGATGTGCGTGATGTCTGTTGTGTCGCCTCGGCGGGATCGCATCAGGTGGTAACCCCCCCCAAGGGGTCCCCGCTCGATCGGAGAGCCGGCAGGTGGTAGTGTCGTCGGCATCGTGGCTGCCGTGGCAGCCCATCCAGCACCAACGACTGGCGGAGCCGTTGTCGCAAACGCGTGCACATGATGGGACAAATGCCGATAGTCCTGAGTGACCTCAATGCTCGCATATATATACCCGACATATTCTCAACGTACACATGAGTCTGTAATAGCCCAGGCACATTCCAGCATACCACACAGTCGTAGAGCTACAAATTTTTTTGAAATTCTGATATTCTAGAAACACGTGCCAAGCTCTCATATGCAAGCCCAAATTTCTATCATCCCCCATCTGTAGCTGATGCGTGCAGTATCACAGACCTAAATATGGGCTTGTTCAGCATACTGAGTCGTATCCCCATCTGCCATGAACTTGCCCAAACTGAAGGTAAACATGTCAATACCATCACCTCCTCCACCTTGTAACATTTTGGCTCTCACCAAAGGATTCTTAAATACCAAGACCCGCATACACCTGCGACCAAGAGGTCCATGCTCCAAGTGTCCAATCACGTGCAGGCGTCCAGCCTGACTCAGTTGCCTGAAGTACGCTGCTCTGCTTTCGGTCATATCTGTCAGATAATAAGAAGGAACATGCACACATGCCACCACACGGCTGGCCATGACTGCCAATGGAAACGCAATATCCAATGCGGCAAACCAAGGAGAGGTTACCACTGCGTCACAGACACCATACTTCTCCTTCCATATGCGATAGTTGCCTGGCCGAAGTGCATCGCGCGCCTGAAACCAACCCAGCTGAGGGTTCTGACAGTCATTGTTCATGAATCTCAAATGTGGCCACTGTTCCAACATCACCTCGCTGATGACCCCAGTGCCTGCCCATGGGTCCCACACGCCATCGATGGACTTCCAGTCCACCTCTGTCGCCAGGCGTCTCACCTCTGAAGGCACCGTAATGATAAGCTCAAGCCCCCACTGTAGCGCGCTAGCCTCGCGCATGCACCTGAGCCCTGGTCATATGTCTCAATTCTCCTCGCTTTTCAATCTCTTCTTCAGCCAAGGCAGGCACTACAGTAGTAAAGACCCACCTATGAGAAAACAGGGCTGTGGGGGTAGCGGCTGGCTTCTTAATATCGAGGGGCTCCGTTTCACAGGTAGCGACGTTCAATTTCTAGATTTGGTACAGATTCTGCCTGATCGTATGGCTCCAAAACATCGATTTTTTCTTAATCGCGGTGCAGATTTCGTATGTGAATCATCCAGCGTCCGATTTTCTTAAACAAGCCTTCTACGATTTCACGATTCAGCAAAAAGTAGCGGTCGCTTTCTTAAGATGTTCAGGTGTTTTCACCCCGAGACAAAACTTTCAAACGGACGAACCATGGACCCGACAGTCAAAAGTCAATTACGGCGTCTAAAACAAGCTGCTAGTGACGACATAATCACTGCGACAGATTTTAAGAATGCGAAGCCGAAACTGCTTGGGAAGCAATCTGGTATATATGTATACAATTTCAGTGAGTCGGTTTGCGATGAGCTGAAGGAGTTAAGACAGTTTTTGGAGGAAGAGATCCTCGACGCAACCGAGTATTCCGCACAAAAGCGCGCACATCTGTCTTCAACTATATCTGGGCCAGTAGGGGAAAGTGTTTCAGATGAAAAACATGAGAGCATGGACTGCTCACCAGATGTCTTGGAGTTTGAGGGAGCAGATTTGATGGCTGAGTTGGGGGTTACGAAAGCCGGGATCCCTGAGTCTGCTCGTGTCTGAGTGTGGAACGTGATATTTCAAATCTGAAATGAACTAATAATGCATCATGAATTCGTGATTGCCAGTTGATTTTCCCGTGTGCACATTATAATAACGTTTGATGCTATTGAAAATCGTTTATTACAAATGCCAAAAGGGGAGGGTGCTTACTAAGCCCCCCCGCTTGTTATTTAAGCGTTATATAAGCGTTCGTTTATTCTTCGTTTACTACGGAAAATTAAACGAAATCCGATCCCTGGGTATTTTTTTTTGTAAATTTCACATGAATGCAGTATGCCGACTTTCTTAAAATTAACAGAAATACACACTTGCCTGTATAAATCTAGCGTGTATTTTCTTAAATCGTGCCATAATTTTGCTCAAATCCTAGCGGCTAGGGACTTTCTAAATTGCGACACTTTCTTAAAAATTTCTGAAAAATCCAGCGGCTGGTTTCTTATAGGTGGGTTTTCTTATAGGTGGGTCTTTACTGTAGATGTGCACCCCTCAATTGCCTTGCCATTGCCTTCTGCTCTCGATACTTCTTGCTCAACACAGTACGGTGCCCTTCATTCCAATGCCCAGGCATGAAGATTCTCACGGCCTCCGAAAGCTTGTCTTGCCTGCCCCAGTCCACCTGGTCTGGCATGTAAAGGAACAGGTCCTTCTCTTCCAACATCATCTCCCTGGATGAGATAGCCTGTCATGACTGGAACTTGCTTCCCTTCACCACGCGTCGGGGACCCACGTCCGCTGGCAGCAGGCGCATGTCTGGGGACAGCTTCTCGTTCAACTGGTGCTCCTTCATCCCCAGCCTGTCCTCCAAGACGCAAGAGACCTTAGTCTCCTGGGTCTGCACCTCGGCGCTAGCAGCTTGCATCCTCGTGCCTGAGCACCTAGCACACAGCCACTCGCCTTCCGGTACCTCTGACAATGCTGGGGTAAGGCACCACAGATGATAACCCTTGTTGCACGTGTCGCACAACAACATCTCTGCTTCTCCATCAGCTTTCTTGCATACCTCACACGCAAGATGTCTACTGGGCACGGCTGCGCTGCAGTCGTACTGATCCTTGACTTGCAGATGACACGGTGCAATACTCTGCACATACAGTGCTCTTCTCTTTCAGCTTGGCGGCGTCTTCGAGCACCACTACCACACCATCTCGCTGTATCTTGACCAACTTGAGGATGGCGGACTTGGTGGCAACTTCCATACCACTGCGGGGCTTCTGCCTGATGTACACGAAGTCTCCCACCTTGAACTGATGTGGCTTGGGCTCATAACCACCACCTCTCCTGCCTTCATAGATAGTGTAAGGTGTCACGATGCTGCGCAACCTCCAGACTGCAGCCAGCATGCACCATTGGTCGCCTTACCACCTGTGCTCTCTGCAACAGATCCTTGGCCCGGGTGTCCTTGTCGTCACTGACCTCCAGACTGAAGTCCAGATTAGGCGCTTGCTTCAGATCAGGCGGTACTACTGCCTCCTGGGCAAATAAACAGTAGGGTGAACGGTGCCACTCCTGTGGACTCCTGGCGGGCTGCGTTGTAACTCAGCACTAATGGCCAGAGTTGTTCGTCCCACTCGTAGTCGAGACCCTTCTCCAAGGCGAGCTTCTTGAAGCAAAACTTAATTGTACGTACCACCCGCTCAGTGAGCCCATTGCCCGCTGGCGAGTCTGGTGAGGTGACCCTCCTGTCTATTACAGTAGACAGTCCCTGCATAGCTGCTCGAATTCGCCCTCGAACTCCTTGCCTCCGTCCACCAGGCACTCAGCTGGCGCCCCAAAGACAGCCAGCACATGACTGCGAAACGCTGCCGCAATGGTGCTCGCTTCTTTGTTGGGGATGGGTACGCAGACTATAAATCTGGTGTAGTGCTCGGTCATGATGAGCACCCTGCTGTTGCCCGACCTGGTCACTCTTCTTGAAGGCCACGCCAAGTCCAGTGACCAACGATGCATGACCGATACAATCTCCAAGGGGGACAAGACTGCCTCTTCTCTTGCGTAATGGGTCTTCACCCGCTGGCATGTCTCACACTGGGTGACCACTGCCTCCACGTCCTTCTTTAGGTCAGCCCACCAATGTCGCTGCCATAGAAGGTGTTGGGTACGTCTTATGCCCCAATGGCCGGTCCTGGAGTGGTACTCCTTGACCAATGCCAAACGGTCAGCAGGCTTCGGAATTCTCACCTCCTTGCCTGACAACGTGATCATGTAGATCTCATCAGTGGTCTCGTCCCACCGGTGTCGCGCTGCGCGCCTCTTCACTCGGCGAATTTCGTCCTCCGGCAGTTCCACGCTGCCATTGGACTTCAGCCACCTGAGGCACCACGCATCGTCGTGTACGTCTCGATGCTTATCGCGGTCGGCATGTTGTTCAGCGACACTGGCCACCAAGCTCGTGAGTCTGGTAGTGCATGTAAGCCTCGGAAGCCTCATCTCCTTTTCTTCACCAGGTGGACTCCAAGCAGGCACTTCGGCGCGTGCTGGTTGAGTTCCACCCTCTTTCACGAAGTGACTCTTGTGCGTTTGACGGTATTGATCAATGGCGTAGAGCTGCCACTGCTTCTTCTTCTTAGTGCTCGAGCTCTGTCGCTTAGCACCGATGCCTTGTGCACCCTTCTGCCCTTGCGAGCACATTGTCTGCAACTTCTCTTCCCAGTCACGGTGACTCATAGCCTTTGCCACCTGCTGAGTGTATGCACTTGAATTTCCAACCCACTTCGCCAGCAAAGCTTGTCTCTGCTGAAGGTCCGACCTCGCATGGTCTGCCCAGTTGTTATCTACAGCGATAGGCTGTCCTGCTGATACGATCGCTGCTGTCGCTGCGCTTGCTGCTGCTGCTGCTGCTGTTGGTGTTGGGGGACTGGTTTCTGGGGCCGATCCCTCTATGGTCATAAAGCTGCTGATACGCCTCTGAGCGCTCCTCTCCCGAGCCAATCGCCGTGCCTCCCGTTCTGCGGACTGGACAGCGGCGGCGCTCAACTCTGTCTCACCCTCCGTGGTCAAGTGCTAAGCCAATACGCGACAAGTGAGGCAAAAGCGGTGTGCCTTCTCCCAGCGTAAAGCTCGTTTACAAGTAGAATGTAGGCTGAATTCAGGCTGGTTCATGCCAGTGCACAAAGTGCCCCTGGATCCACACCGTTCTGAACACGAAGAAGGGTGAGACGCGTATGAACAGCGTAGCAGGCGTTGGTGGACCAGGGTCAAAGTGACAAAGAGTCCCCAGCACAGTCCCTTGTGGGGATGCGAAGTGAATGCCCAAGCTCTCCACCACCAACAAGGCTCAGACACCCAGCCACAATAAGCCAAGTCAAACTAGCGTGTTGAGCACCCTCTAGCTGCAGTGGTCCCTTGTCACAGTTAAGCTGCAATATCGCAATAAGTATGCCTTGATACGCCGAATTAGTGGTGAATGCAGAATATCCGCACAAAAAGGGCTGAGGCTAAGCCAGTGTGCTGAGCACCCCTGGATTCGCGAAGCCACTGCTCATCAAGAGCACACCAGTCGTCATAAGAGCTCGTTGCTAACCAAAATAACCAGGGGTAAAAATCACTAAGCAGAGCTCAAGCTAAGCCAGTGTGCTGAGCACCCCTGGATTTGCGAAGCCACTGCTCATCAAGAGCACAACAGTTGTCATAAGAGCTCGTTGCTAATCAAGATAACCAGGAGTAAAAGTCACTAAGCAGAGCTCAAGCTAAGCCAGTGTGCTGAGCACCCCTGGATTCGCGAAGCCACTGCTCATCAAGAAGGTGAAAGGTATCATAAGTGCCTCACCGCAGGTCAAAAGTTGCCAAGAGCTGTAAGAGGAAAGAGGAAGGGTTGAACGCTAATCCACCGATATTTCCGAGGTAACCAACGGTGTTCTAAGCTGAGCCAGTGTACTGAGTACCCCTGGATTCACTAGACACCGTTGCCAGAGCAGTCCTTGCTGTGTACATAATATACAGAGTTGACTCACTTGCTGCCTTCCAGGCTGATGCCGCTGCTAGTTACCTTCTAGTGACACACCTGCTCAGAGCTAGGCCAGTACACCATGGGTGTCCCTGGATTCACTGTCAGACAAGGTGGTCAAGCTAGAGGAACCGCAAGATAAGAAACCACTCATTACGATAGTAATTAACTGCTGATTCGCTGTCGCCGCCACTGTCCAGGCTGATGCCGCTGCTAGTTACCTTCTAGTGACACACCTGCTTAGAGCTAGGCCAGTACACCATCATGGGTGTCCCTGGATTCACTGTCAGACAAGGTGGCCAAGCTAGAGGTACCGCAAGATAAGAAACCACTCATTAAGATAGTAATTAACTGCTGATTCGCTGTCGCCACCACTGCGAGCCTTTTTCGTGCAAGCACCGCCAAATATTAAAAGGAAAAAGGGTCCGCCAGTACACCGAGGGTGTCGGAAGCGCCTTTTTTGTGTCGCGAGGTGTATTTTTTTTGTCGTGTCGCAAACAGATCCGATTATACTCAACATTATACACCGACGGTTCGCAGCTTTTTCAGAAAAAAGCTGCAAGGTCCTACCGGAATATCCTAGTTCACTAGATATCAGAGGGTCCCGAACTGTGTGGATAAACTCTGATAAGATAATAAACCCTAAGCTAGATATACCCGGAACGGTCTCGCAACGGTCTCGGATACTAGCCTACCTGTGACACAGCGTGTGTCACAGCACGAACCTATAGATCAGTCAGCGGTCCAGTGTTGGTCCTAGGGGTCTGTCATAGGGGCCTGCACCGGGACTCCCAGTCAGGGCTGCCTATACAGATTCCAGCACACCACCCCAGCACCGTGGGTGGTGACTGTCTAGGAGAGTCAGAATGTTAAGATAAGTTAGGGTAGGAGCTAGGGTGACAAACCTAACTGCTAATTCAACTGTGCAATTCTGATACACAAATTGAAACCCTCTAGCCGGCACAAGAGCAGAAACATACAGGCAATGCAAGTCCTGCTAAACTACTGAAAAGCTCTGTGTCAGCAAGTCAGATTGAAGAGTTCAAAGTTGTCAAAGCAAAAGTATAAACCAGATTGAAGACCGTGTTGAGGTCAAAGTACATCTCAGCACACCACCATGAAAGTGGTGTACTGCCAGAACCAGAAACATAACTACTCGGGGTCAATGGCCAGAGGAGCACCGTCACCACAACGAGCACTGTAGTAGTCCACAGTAGCACGGCGGAGTAACACAGGGCTGCCAAAATGCAAGGTGTCGATCCCTGAGAAATCATTCGTCAGAGAATTTGACGGAGCCGGTGTTGTTGACCCGTCGATCACGGGAGGCTGCACCGCGCCAGGGTGCTGCCAAGTGCTGCCTGACGGTGGCGCCTCGTCATCCGAAGACGATGCCGGCGACAACGGAGGACCGCCCTCAAATAAGATGCCAGGCGGCGGCGGCCCGGGATTCCACGGCACCGGAGCCATGTAGAGGCCCTGCCGCCGCTGCACCCGCCGGTGGCGACGAGGCGGGATGGCACATGGCACCGTGTCAAGCGGTGACTCCCCGCTCCTGCACAGCACAGGCTGCAGCGCAGCCCGACCCGATACCTGCACAGGGTCGACGTCGTTGGCCACCGTGTAGGTGGCTGCTCCTACTCCCATGACAGAGATCAAGAGAATGAAAGAGAGAAGGAAGGGCATCCCCCACAAGCCCGCGTGGGCGGGGAAGCCCCACGGAGGCTTTCCACAGCCGTAGCTGCGGGGAGCACCCTCACGCCAATCCTCCAGAACACCACCAGAGTGAGGTGCTTGGGCCGCGGGCGTTGACGAGTGATCTGCCGAGATGGCCGAGGCCCGCGGCTTCACGACGAAGCTGCCGTCAGCGAGGTCCTCGTAATCGTCCGTGTCGTACCCCGTGAGATCAACCTGTCCGATGGCGGCGTGGTTCACGGTCTGAACGAACCCAGCGAACTCACCGTCCGCGTCCGCTGTGGTGGTCACCCGCGCCGATTGAAGTGGCGCGGGCTTTACATCTCCTCCCTGCGAGACAGGCATAGCAGGGGCCGGCACGGCGGATGCCGATGCCGCCGCACCACCTGCCGGAACCTGCTCCTCCGGTGTGGCCACCGCTGCGGCGGGTACGCACACCAGAGCCGAAGCCCCCTTGCCGTCACCGGCAGGAGGCGGGAAAGATGCGTGAGTGTAATGCACCTGTGGGTTGGCCGCGGAGTGAACCTCCGCGGCAAGATCGTCGAGCCTGCGGAGAATGTCGTCCCCCTCGGAATCCGGCTGCCGCTCCACGGCGAAGCCGTAGGCGGACACGTCAATGCCGCCCACCGCTCCCGCAGAAAGCACCGCGGGCGGCCCGTACGCGGCCGCCGCACGCGCGAAGGACTCCGCTCCGTCATCCGCCGCCTGCTGGAACAACGCACACATGGCGAGTGCGTGCACCCCCTCTGCGTCCTCCTCGTCGATGGGAACGCAAAATGCCGCGGCAGAGGTGGGCGGGTGTTGGCGCCCGCCTAACGGGCAGTCGCGGTAAAAGTGATAGTTCTCACCTTTGCCCGCCTTCTTGCACCTACCGCAGAACGGCCTTGCCCGTTGATCGTCACGGTCGAATCCCACCGGTGGGGCCTTGTGGGTCCCCACACGGAATCCCCGCGGCTGCTGCCCCCGCTGCTGCTGCTGCCGCTGCTGCACCCGCTCCCGTTGTTGACGCACAACCGGAGCGGCCTCACCTTGCTGCCGTTGTACGAGCTCCTGCAGCTCCGTGATCTTCCGCAGCAGTGCGTCGTACTCGCTGCTAGACAGGTGCGCGGAGATGCCGTCCGCGCCAGAAGCCGTCTTCCCCCCGCCCGTCTGTGCCCAAGCCTGGTAGATCTCTACAACCATGGAACGGAGCGAAACCAGCGACACATGAGCCAAGTCAGCGGTCATGGGATAGCGGACCTTCACCGCAGCGTAGAAGGTCGGGTCGAGGCGGGTGTAGAGGCTCAATTTTCTGGTAGCCTCCGTCGGTGTCCAGTCAGACGCCCTGTTATCCCGCACCAAACGCTGTTCCTTAGCCAAGATCGGCTGCGGGTCAACGTCTGTGGGATAACGTAACGCGGCGTGCTCCTCCTGCTGCGACTCCCGTAGTGCCACCGGCACACAGCCCTTGATCACGTCGATGAGAGCTCGCCGTCCATCTCGGTCAGTCGAAGAATCCGTACCAGTGAGCCAGACGAACGCGTTGCTGTGCTTCTCAATCACCAGGGCAAGAACGTCGTAGAGAAGCCCATTCACCCTGTTGACCACGGGTGCCAGAGGGTCGTCGAGGTCAAAGGCACGCAGCTCCAGACCAGCCGACTGAAACTCCGTACGCAGCTGCACCACCAGGTCGGACAGAAGGCCAACGTCGTCCGTACCGCGAAAATGATGTTTCTTGTCACCAAGAATATCCTCACGGATACTCTTGGCCCAAGCCCGATGGAGACGCGCTTTGTAGATCTCGTCCACCAACTTGGATTGCTCCTGCAAGTAACGTCTGACGGCCACGTCCGCGTCTTCGTTTGATGCAGGGTTGGGGGTAGGAACGGAAGGCGTAGCTGCCGTCGGCGTGTTCCGTACCCCGTCGATCAACCTCAGAGAGGCGTCGATGTCGCTGTCCCTCGTGAGGGATTTCTTGGATCTCGTTGTGATTCCCATCTCTAGATAAGCCTGAGGGGAGGCGGTACGCTGCAGCACGTTTGGGTAGGGTCGCGGAGAAAATGTGACGTCACAGACACGGAAAGAGCGGTCGGGCCATGCTAGCGAGGGGCGAAGGAAGATGTCGTCGAAGTCAAAGGTGCCTAGGGCACCAGCCCAAAATACGGTAGCAGGCAGGATCAGAGCGAGCAGAAAACCGTGGATAATGGACATTGCGACGACGAAACCCAATCCAAGCCGGCACCCCATAGCCGCGGCCCAAGTTGCTTACCGCAAGCCGCTCATCTCATAATCTCCACTAATGCCCAAACGCGCAAACGCGCACCACCTCTCCGAGCGGCCGTTTAGCCAATCATGGCCAAACTAGCAAGTGGAATAAAGCGTGGATGGGGCCACGACCTACCGGAATATCCTAGTTCACTAGATATCAGAGGGTCCCGAACTGTGTGGATAAACTCGTGATAAGATAATAAACCCTAAGCTAGATATACCCGGAACGGTCTCGCAACGGTCTCGGATACTAGCCTACCTGTGACACAGCTTGTGTCACAGCACGAACCTATAGATCAGTCAGCGGTCCAGTGTTGGTCCTAGGGGTCTGTCATAGGGGCCTGCACCGGGACTCCCAGTCAGGGCTGCCTATACAGATTCCAGCAGGTCCTGCGTTTCCCTTATAGGAGCGAAACAGGTTTTCCTGGAAAAAGTGACATCGACGCACACGATACTACCAGAACTGTCCACCTTGGGGCCCTTTTTTACGGAAACAGTGTGATTTCCCTGTCAGATCGGGAGTAACCGCCCATATATAATTATATTGCAGTCCACACCGGTCACCTTAAGATGGCAAGCAGGAGAGTTATACAAATCGGTGGAGTATTGCCGCCAATCAGAGACGCATAGAATATTCCTGGGCGTAGTATCGAATTATGGATATTCATGCAGAAGTTATAAGCGCGACAGATTTCAGATGGCGTATAAAAGATATTTCCGACCGATCGCCAATCAGAGAAGCCATGAGATTAGGTGAACTCCATGAATATGGGTCACACGCGAAATACCATAAGCTGACTGTGCACGTACAAGGAGCACGGGTTTTTTGTATAATTATAGAAGGCGCACGTGCTACAGATTTCAGGGTGGCTTACATGAGATGTTTTGGACTGATCGCCCATAACCGCCAATAAGAAGTGCGAGCGCCTGAGATAGGCACCATGAATATGGGACGACAAGGGAAAGGGATCGCACGACAAAAACGAGATGGTTTTGCAGACGCTGGATAAGCCAATCAGCGACGCGATCAGTTTCGATTTATATATTGGTAAATTAAAAAACTGCACCACAAAAAGCCCTTAAGTATGGCTTCCTCGCGACAAATGCGATGCGACTGGTTCCAGACTCTCGCAACATGCTGACATGGCATGGGCTTGCGACACGACAAAAAAAATTCACCTCGCGACATGCTGACATGGCATGGGTTTGCGACGAAGATTACAGTGTCACAGTTGAATGCCACACCCGAAACACTGTCATCAACTTTCATTCTGAATTTTCGCTATCTCCATCCGCTATCTTCATCCAGACATGGTACCAGACATGTGACCATGGGGCCGCGGCTGGCTGATTTCACATATGAGATATCTCGATGTTGACTTTCACATTCATTCTTGAAGCTTTCGTTTAGCGGCGCACGTCACAATATTTTTTGCTGTGTCCTGCTTTGTACTTTTGCATGTATTTTTTCCCTTCATACTAACTAATTTCCGGTTAATTCCTAACATCCTTGCAGAGTTGTGTTTCATTGTTCTACAGGTCGCGTTCGTTTTTGCTATATGTGTGACGCCGCCAGCAACATTCGGGTCTTGCTGGCGGCACTTAAATTTCTTCGTGGACGGCATTCTTGTAGGCCGGCTGACGGGCTGTGCCGCTGCCCGTCGTTTTGATGTTGTCGCAAGCATTCACTGACTGATATTTTGCAGGAATTTACTTTGGGTTTTCGAGCGCCTGTTTTGTATTCGTTCTGTTTCTCCTGTGGTGAGTTTTTTTTTCCGAGGGCGATGTCTGCACAGTTTGTGCAGCGTGGGTTCGAGCCCCACCGCTCTCACTGACTTTTCTCTCCGTAATTTTGCAGGATACTTTTCACGTTTTCCTGTTTCGCCGCATTCCTGCACGTTTGTTTCGCATTCCTGAACGCCTGTGTCGCGTGTGTGCTGTTGGTCGTTGCGTGTACGGTTGGTTTTGTTATTCATTTTATTTCTGACCTGTTTGCGATTACCGTGTGCAGGTATTTCAAATATCTCATGCGCCTTGGCGAGACGCATGTTACCGTGTGGAAATTGTGAAGAGTGCGGTTTGAACTATTTTCCTTGTTGGCTTCCAATGCGTATTCGCCTGCGTGTTTTTGTGATGATTGCAATATTTTTTCAATTCGTTCTGACGTTTTCGCATTCGCCGTGTGCAGGTAATTCAGAATTACCTTTATCGCTGGCGAATTGCATGTTGCTGTATCCAGCAACCTGCTTAGCCTTTAGATTTTAGAACTTAGAAGAAGTCAATCTTTTATAGGATTTGTTTTGTTCGTAGATGACTTAATACTCGACACAGTATGCACTGCACATTTATTGTTAAGATGTATAAGCATAGTTATGTAATTAAAATAGAGTAGACAATAGTGCATGCTACGGTGCTAACGTGAGCACATTTTCTCTGCCATTTGTTAGATAATTTGCATATGCTAGCTTGTCAAATTGTTTCTTTTCTTCCGTAAACTGTGATATGGTGTTTATACTCCATAATCTTTTGTATAAGTTTTGTAGACTCGGTTCAAAAATATAGTCTTTTTGTCGCTGCAAGACAATTTATCTGTACGTAAATATCAGTTTTCTTTGTGTCGCTGCGACAATAATCAGCCCCGCACTCACTGTCTGTCGCACTGCGACAATAATGAGTCCCGTCCTCAGTTTTGTCGTCCCAGAATATAATTGATATGTCGCATGGTGCGACAAAAATAAAAGATCATGCGACACAAGTGAAGTGCTACCGAGGGTGTCCCTGGAGTCGCCTGTCTCCCGAATCCGCTGTTCTTAAATGCTGTCTACTTGTCGCCAAAGAGCCTCTCACTTCTGAATTCGTATCGAAATAAAAAGCCGCTCCGCGCAGGACATTATTGTTTTGTAAAAAGATAAAAACAGCAGTATAACATATTCATCAAAAGATTAACAAAATCACCAAAGTACGAATTATTGTACAAAACTGTGAGCAGAGCTGTCTTAGCAGTCTAGCACTTGGCACGCGAACAACCATCTAGCACTTGCGAAGGCAAACCAATAATGAGTCCACTAGTCCTGACCTGCGGTCAGAGCCTACTTATTCTCAAGTCATTGTCACATCTGCAAAAACTGTAACAGGCTTCCGCTCTGAAATCTTCATCTACCAATAGAATGTAACTATTCTATGCCAGCTTTAATGATGTTACCGTTCCCCATCTTCTGACTGACACGTCAGTGGCAACATTGTAACTGTCATATCTTCTTATCACTTCGCGGTCATCTCACAGTGACCATGTCTTCTTCACCAAGTCTGCTACTCTCGAGCAGTCATCACGCGCGAGGTCTGGCATACTCGTCATAACTGTCACGCCTATCACCAGCTGGACAAACCCGGCTTCGGTACCACGAGAAGCCGGCGTTTGTTACACCGTGCACACATGCTCGCCAGCACCACCGACACCGGAGGCGGTGAGTGGTGCGGTAGCAGCACAGACAATCAACAGTGCACACACCAATGAAGTCGTGAGAAAAGAGCGGTCGAAGCCAGGGACGGACTCATGGAGTAGTTGCAAATAGTAAACGTAATAGTGAAATACGCGGACACGCATTCTTCCTCTTGGAAGCAACGAAACCAAACAGACAAAATACTTGTGTCCATAGTGAATTTCGGCGCAACGCGTGTGTTGTCAAGTGAATCGGGAATCGAACGCGGCTGACAAACAATCGTTAATGAATTGATGGATGCCCGGCACTTCTGTTGTCGAATCGACAATCGACAATCGCAATAAATTAATCCTGTCGATCATGCGGTCAATCGTAGTCATCGACAAACAAACCAATCAATAAAGAATTAAATAGAAGGGCAGTTCGTTCGTCGTCAACGGAGTTTTGTCGATACCGTACCCCAAAAGTGATGGCCAGGGGTGTGAGGACACGACACTTGCCAATTACTTTCGGTCCAATATTAGCTTCTTTATCAATCGGCATCGTTTTTAAAACTCTTACACTAGGCTAGTCGATCTCAGAATCTCCACTATGCCAACGGCATATTTTGGGGTTTAGGGAATCGCGGGGGCGCTTGATCTGTTGAATGTATGGTGTCACGACATGGTCGTCTTACTCGCGTGACGTCATGACCATGACCTCGTGAGCCCGGTTGACGATGCGATGGCGATTTGTTTACGTGATGACACTATCTAGACTTGCGACACCTTCGACGTTGACGATTCGTTATATACGTTGAAACGTACATGATTTTGATTATCTTCGTTCGATTCGCTTTCTTCGCTCGTCTGAGTGACAAGCGGCGTGGGTTCCATGTCATGTCACGTCACATATACGTCACGTACATGCACCAATCGCAATTCGATTTTTGATTGGCTAAGTATTTAAGTAAGTAATTTGCCCAGGTCTGTCCTGATAAAGAGCTGGGGTAAGATGGGATTCATGTTGGCACAATGCATAGCCACTGATTGATCAATACTTTCCTATAGGGTGCATATACTACTCATACTATTGCATGTATACTTGCAATCTACATATACTACGTAGTATATATACATATGTTCCAGAGCGTTATTGCCGCTGTCATTGTTACAAAACTCTCTAAACAACAATGCCAACCTCACTACTATTGATACTATTGTTATTATGATCACCATTATGTCCCAATCCACTGTTCAACATTCAGGCCTTGGGAGAATTTGCGTCTGGATGAAGATGCCATAAAACCTCTGGGCATAGGTCATATGTGCGTTGAATACATGTACTTCTGTCAGGAATAATCAAAACTGCGCGTTCAATCTGCGCTCTGTGTGGTGACACGCAACTTACACCTTGTAGTCGATTGGATGAATTTTGTGATTAGGACCAGATGGCGAACCTCCACCTGTGAACACACGATCTTGGCGCAATGGAGGCAGGTCACTGGCAAATGTATTTGGGGAACTTGGCGTGTTGCTGTCAGGGCTCATGTCACACAGTGTGGTCCCGTCGTCACCCCCCTGTGGAGTAGCAACTCTGGAAGGTGACGGCGAATCAACACCTTCGTATCGGCTGTAGAAGTTAGAGATCAGCAAGCGTCTATGGAGCAGGATGCTTCCAGCTCCCACAAACATCAGTACAGCTACTGCGCCACCAGCCACGGCAACGATAAACCAGGCCTCGCTTGTCACGTCGCTTGAACCGCCATCTGATGAATCGCCCCCATTTCCAGAAGCGGCTGATGTGTCGAATGCTGCACAATGAAACACGGAGCTTATTCACTCAGTAGGAAAGTAAAAGAACAACAACATGCTGCTATCAGAAGGAGCTTGCATACGGATTACAGTTCCATACCACAATGTGAACGCCAGAAAAATCTGATCTGGGTTATAGTTGATCCCTGATTGAGGTTGCATTAAGAGGTGAATGACATTAACACATGGGGCGCCGACCGCCCCGACTTCAAGGGAGGCACCACCAACACTGGGACAAACCCCCCAGCCTGAGGGGAGGCGCCCCCTCCGCAAGCGAGGCGCCGCCACCTCAGGGGAGGCGCCCCGACACCACATCGGGACGACCGCCCCCGCCCTGGGGGAGGCTGCTCCTCATGGCAGTAGCGGAAGATGACTCGCTGAGCACTACCTGGCGCCGGTGGCTTTTCCGGAAGATGAGGCCCGAATGGAAATTGTGGCGGCGATGGTGGAAGACTTGGAGGTGGGGGAGAAGATGGAGAGAAGGTGGG
>LGRX02031210.1:0-18843 GCA_001247695.2 Cymbomonas tetramitiformis
TAATTTCCAATCTTGCCTGTCACTGGGTTCCATCTTCGTCAGACTGCTGGGAACCTCTGTGACCAGTGCTTTCATTCGCTGTGGCACTGTCCTCCCGATTCTTGATCTGCACTTTCTTGGACTTGAACGTTCCGACCCGTATGCACCGCCACGAGAGTACTGTAGCTGCGTCATACATACACATTTTCACCCTTCTGTATGCTTGGCATGTATTGCGTCCAATCATAGCAGTGGAGAATCCAGCCAAATCAAAGAGTCTCCCGTAGATAAAACAAGGCTGGCCTCGCTATGGTTTGTCTGAAGAGTCTGGGGTATTGCGACCCTTTACTCGGTTGGGAACTTGAGATCCACCACTCTCGGCAGGGCACATATCTTATGGGGATTGGCCGGCCCGGGGCTGAGAGCAGCGCCCAAAAAGAGCTCCGGGCCGAAAGCGGGCCGGTCGATTTTTCATCCTTAAGTATGGAAAACATTTGAAAATTAGCAAAAACACGTGTTTTTCTTGATTCCGGGCCGAGAGTCATCCTAGGAAGATATGTGCCCTGACTCTCGGAGGAGTTCGTCCCTGACGCGATTCCTTTCCCTGCCGCGGGGCGAAATGGGGGCTCTCCCATTTGTTGTCGTAGGGGGGAATATCCGGACCCCCACCACCCTAACGGACACTTTAACGTCAGGGCACCGTTAAGTAGTGTTAAGCACCGAATCTCGACCCCACCACCCCAGCGGACAAGAAAAGCGGTACCCCCCTCCCCGTACAACCCTAAAGTATGAGCGAGAGTGGCAGTAATTAGTAATAGTCTAATTATGTTTGCTGCCGGGCGACGCCGAGGTTGTCCAGTTACAGGATGAACCAAATGATGAACCAAACCAGCTTCAATCAGACCTTCCCTGGCAGATATCTCATGATAGTCAGGTCGACGAGATAAGGCGCCTGGAACGCATAATAATGAACCTGGGATATATATTCCATCTCCGGTACCGTTCCACCTCCACTAGATCCGTGTTCCATTGAGCCGGTTTTCTAGGAGCCATAAGCCATACCAGGGATTACTTTGTGGTCTCCCAACAGCTTGAAAACCGTCCAGATAAGATAATGTCTCCAGATTTGAGTGGTACAGTGATGAAGGGCACATACAAATTTCGATTTCTCCGGCATCATAGTTTTGCTCGGCTCCAGTGAACTGCCTGCTGCTCTTAAAAGTAATGGGTTGTACGACTCATTTCCCACATCGTGTATCAGCACTCCACCCAGTGCTACTCCACTCGCGTCAGTCTGAACCACACAGGGGTGGACTCCATCCGCTGCAGCTTGCATGTCAGGCAATGCCAGAATGGGAGTAACACACAAGGCCTTCATCTTTATCATTTTCTTCGAAAGCCCAGCGTTGTTGTGGACCCCATTGCCAGACTACAACCATCCGACCCCCTTTGTCAACTGGGCATTGTATGCCAATTGCTAACTTGTTACTGCTTTTGCGACATGCTATGTTGTGCCATGCTATGTTTGTGACATGTGGGCTTTCGATCCGACCTGACTGACAGAGGCCATCTGATAGGCCAGAAAGCCGGCAATTGAAAGTAACTACGGCAGCTACACCACGGAGGTATATATAAGCACTTATATACCTTGTCCTTACAACTCACGTTTACATTTTCGTTTGCGACGCACCTTGAAATGCTACTACTGTATCTTACTAGCTAGGAAGCCATGCCATCAAAGCGAGCAGAATGTATTGTCGCCTACATCATGGATATGTTTTCTCAACACGGGATACATAACCCTACCTAACAAGAATATTAATCTTCTTCCGAGGGGCATGACTAAGGATGTTGTGTGGAACAACTACAATGAAAATACAGGGGCGCGGAAGACATGCAATGTTCATTGCGGGGGTTTTGTCATGTGACTGTGGCGTGACGACGAGCTTGACGATTTCTACGAGTGCTGCAAATAATGATGGATTGAAGATATAGATTCTAATGTATCAGCAATATAATAGCCTTAGCACTGTGAAATGATCGAAATCTCTTGCCTAGAAGACTTCATAGACAAATATTTGGTGTATATTGATTAAATTTGTATGATGATATAGATTTGTGTATCATATGCTAGTACCCATCTCAGTTGCAACTTATTTTACGGGAATTGAAGCACCTGAATACGCACATTCATAAACGTGTACCGTGCATGCTGGCCTAAATTGCACATGGATGTACCCACATTTGCATACTTGTACATGATATGCACGCATATGAACAAAAATGCAACAAAAAAATCTACCGGGACTCGCCGAGTACGAAAGCATCATGCACAAATAATTAATTTGAGTAATATTTTGTAATAAAAATTGCGGGACGACTTACGTGTCGCTTACGTGTCGCTTGCGTGGCACATTTCAGATGACGTGGCAATAACTTTTAGACGACGAAAATTGTGTCAAAATGAAGGTTTTTAGACGACGATCGAGATTCATTTATTCCCAATAGTTTGTTATTTGCTCTACGCATGATTTAACAAACAGTGGTACCAGCTCTCCTGGGCGCTGTGACAGTGGCACCGGCTCTCCCGGGCACTTTCGAAGTGGCAAGAGTTACCGAGATTGAGATTAGCCTGCCTCCAGAGTTTAATGCTGTTGGTTCAGGCTGCCCCAAGATGGGCTTAGTTTAGGGTTTTTACTGTATCTGTATTCTGCAGTATGCCAACTGGCTGCTAGTTTCAGGAGTTACCCTGCCAGAAAGGACAGGTTCTCCTGTAGGATGCTTATTTCCACCGAAGCTGAGTAGGTGTTTGTTTCAGTTCCGTGACCACCTAGTTTGCCAGTCACCACCCTAGGTGGTGTGCTGGAAGTGACGCCCCGACTGTCATTCCTATAGTTAGGGTGTATGACTGTCATCGGTCCCGGAACCCTAGACCCCGAACATATAACGGGAAGACTCGGTATTCTGCTTATCCGTTTTATCTATTCTGATTACCACACTCCGAATATACAGTCAAGCTGATATATTCAGCAAATGCCATTATACATACCATAGTCAGTGGTGTGTGCATTATGCAGGTACTTGCTGATTTAGTACATGTAGGTGTGTGTGTGTGTGGAACTTTACTACACACTTGTATACATGTGATAATGGTATTACAATATACCAAGATAATTCATCATGCAGGATGATCTGTATACCAAGTACTGAATAAATCCAACATGATATATATATCAGATTAGTGGTTATTGTAATCTTGCATACTCTCATTTACAATAATGAGTTGCTTGATTTATTTTACATGTAGCTCCGGTGAGCATTCCATTCAGTGATCCACCATAGAACGATCATGCTCATCCCAAATCCTTCGTCAGAGCATGTCGAGCTAATTATGGTGTTAATATCACCTTCAGGCACCTTACACTTACATGATTCCAATATAGCTAACATGCACTGCAATATGCCTTGTGCAATGTATAATGTATTGTGATGTGATGCTAATATTCCAGTTGTTATCATGATCAAACTAGTAATATATATTACAGCTGTTAGCGTGGTCAAGCGGTATTAGTGATGCATGCACAATTCACAGTGTTGCAGTCACTCAGTATATAATGTATATGTAGTGCAATGCATATGTGCTGCATGCACTCATTATATACTTCATGATGGTGTATACTGCAAGTCAAGTATATGTGTGTATGTGTGTGTGCTGCAATCATTGCAATCTCCGCACACTCTAATCTTGCACACATTATTATGTTGCTGCAGAATATTCAGTGATCTGTCATGTTGAGCGTGTACGTGTGTGTAAGCTATTCACACAACATTTATGCAGTTCACACTCTTGATTGCAAGTAAGTATACAAATTTGACAGTGAATGAATTGCAATATCTCAGCAGTCATCAAAGTATTGTGTGGCATGCTGCAATATTTGTCATCATGCGTCCATTCATGATTATCCCTGTAAGTATACACATATTTTGCAGAGGATATCGTGACGCGCGCATATGATGCGCAGATGATTATTGCAACTATCGATGATGATGGTGTATTGATGACATTTTGTATATTGACATCGTCATCATAAAACTGCAAAATGATTGTCGTGCGCTGCAAGTGATTTATTTGCGATCATGAAAATCGCAATGTGCGCGCTGCTGATAAAGAGCATATCTTGTCGCCGTATGCATAACATATGCTACGAATGCTAATTTTCGCACGGATCATGATTCCGCTGATGATTATCGTGTCCGCATCTCATACGGCGAATTTCTTATAGCTGCGAATCATTTCTGCGCGTGCATATGTGATCGCCGTACATACATTTCTTACAGCTGCGAATCGCTTCTGCGCGCATATGTGATCGCCGTGCATTTGTATGCCGCATGCACACCTTTTCGCGCAGTATAGATGTCGCTCAGCTGCTGTGTACGATCTGCGAATGCGACGATGTATCCTCGCGCACTATATTCGCTTTTGCAGCGATCAGTATATGCAGTATTATGCGATTGCGTCGCCAGATATTACTTGCGCTCCGCAACCTGCATACACAATTTTTTTGATATCTATGCTGCACTCACACTAGAGTTCTCAGCATGATTATGACATATTACATAATGCGACACCTCTTGAGATGTGAGGAAAATATTATTAAAACACGAGCGGAACTGCAAACAAACACTCTCGGGCCCACTATCATGCTTCTTCATTTAATGGCGGAACTCAGCAAATTGAAGTTGAACCCTAAACAATATTTTCCGGGACCTAGAGTCATAATACACCTAGCTCACAAGAGACCTAAGGCCTGCAAAAGGATAAGCAAGAGCGCCTTGAAATACATGATTCAAAACCCCAAAATGGCATGGCTGTGGGAGAGGACACGGCCCCAAAACACAAAGAAATCTAAAATGAAATCACCTCTAAGAATAATGAAACATAAAACCCACCGCAAGAAGGATAACGATACCAAACAACATAATATGCCTGAACCTGAGCAGAGTTTAAGCGGTGGAGCAAGCACCGAAGAGAATGCAATAGATGAAACTAAAATGGTCACGGAATCACTCCTCTCAGAAAAGGGTTGGCTAAATGCAACTCATATTGGTGATGCAATGAAAATACGGGACCCGAGTACCATAGCCCCCATGGACCTTACAGACATTATGCTAAAGATGACAGTGGAGAACCAAAAACTCACACAACTCATTAATAGCAGACTCAAGAAATATGGCCACACACAAATAGGTGCGTGTGACAATATACATTGGCGTCTCATAATGATTCGCTCATCATCACCTGGGAAAATAGAAGCTTACATATATGACCCCTTTGGAGATAAAGCCGAAAGAGAAACCATTAATATGATTGAGGTAGCACTCAAAACCTGGCTGGAAAATTTCATAGCCATTACAGAATATAAGGAATCCACAGTTACCATTAGCAAGGACACATTTCAAACAGATACATACAACTGTGGCACATGGGTAGCAAAAACCGCCTTCAGATGGGCCCAATGGAACAGAGGTTCGCACCAGACCTCATTTTTCGAGTACCTAAAATCTGATTTATGTAGTGGGGAGCATGGCGACAAAACAATGCAAAAGGAAATACATAAATACCGATTAGAAATGAGGAAAGAACTAGGGCCGCTAGCCAAGAATACCAGCAACACACTGGAGCTCAAACACTTGGAGCACGCTGGAAATGACGCCGCAATCAGCGGCCCAAATATGACCTCACCTTCCCACCATATCCTCACACGTAGAGGTGCCACACTTAAAAAGCAGATAGACACTCTGATAGAAACTTTTAGACTGAAATGGAAGACACACACCACTAATGAAACAATTGCTTCAGAAGCCATCGAATCGCATAGGAAATATCACCACACCCCGAACACGGAAAACACCAACATTCAAATTCATCTTCTCGTGACTAATGACATATGGTCAACTGCAGTCCACATCATTCCAGAAAGAAAGATTATTTACTGTGAGTTTGATATCTCTAACAATAAACACCAGAAAGACTTTTTCACACTTCTTCCTCAAGACCTTAGTGTGCACCGCATAACCTTGAAACTGGGAGTACACCCGAATAACATGGGGGTTTTCAATTTTACACTAGCCCACAAAGCCTTTCACATCCTGCACAACACTAAATTCTTCTCAGCAGCACAATTAAACAGAGACCTACTATACGAACTTGAAAACCTAAATATTAGAATCCTACCACAAACGGGCAGAGAAGTTAGGATAATCAAACACGAAAATAACAAAGCCATTTCGACCATACGACAATCACTGAGAACTCACCTTCCGAAAATTGATGCACATCCAACAAAGCCAAATTCTGAAAACAAAGACTGTAAATCCACCCACACTGCTTATAATCACCTCATCTCAGGCAAAGGAAAGCATTCTTGTGAACCCCACACATATGGATACCGCAGGAAACACTCTCATAAACAAAAGAGAATAATCCTTAAACCCAAATGCACAAACAAAATCTTTGATTGTGAGAACATTTATGACGCAGATGGCAGATGCATACTACAAAAAGCAAAACACAAAAGCGCCATGAAACAGTCAGAAGAATTAGACCGACTTACAAAACTACAACTAGCACAACACTCTAAAAATTTGATTATAATGGGTATGAATATGAGAGGCCTCCGACACCACAAAGAAGATAAAGACAGTTTAATCAAATTAGAAACAATCTGCAATCTTTTAATTGACGGACGGGCTGATATAATATGTATATCAGAAACCAAGGTAAATACTGAAAACCTTGCATTAATTAAAACCCGAATGACACAAAAAGGAATCCAATTTCGCACTTCTCATGTAAATGAAAGAGCTTCCATTGGTTCCATGATCCTATGGAATCCGAAAAGTTTACCACTATCCACCTCGGTCACCACAATTGATGGAGATGCAAAGAGAGCAGTAATGACCAAATTTTCAGGAAATAACGGTTTTGAGCTCTACATAGCCAGCGGTTATATGAATGATGCCACACTAGTAGAGGAACAAGTGGAATTATATGACACACTCACTGACTGGGCAGGGAAAGCAGGAAATAATCCAAAAAAGGCCTACGTAGAGATAGGTGACAAAAACTGTACCATTACCCCAAATCAGCGGGTGTCAGGTGGAAGTTACATGTCATATCAAGAGCATGTTGAAAAGAATAAGCATCTTTTAACTTATTTCAACAATGACAGATGTTCTCTTAATGAACTGATAATGGACCGAAATCCAAACACGGAAATTTTCACACATGTTATGTCCAAAAACTCAAAAGCAGAACTCACCCATATCATGGCCAACACAACTATGGCAGAAATGACAGTTAAAACAGGATGGACGGAGGAAAACCCTTATATCATCTCCGACCACGGGATAGTATGGGCTGAATTTAAGCTCTCTCAAAACGACACCAAACCGGAGATTTCTACCGATACAACTTTGCCAACACCTAGATTTAATGGTGCCAAGGAAACCACACATGATGAGTACCCAGGGTACCCAATCAGAATGACAAACAAAAATAAGGATACAAAAAGGAAAATAAACAGGAAAGATATTGTAGGACTCCTTGAAGCAAACGGATACAGCACAAATGAACTTGTGCACACGTGCATCAATAAAAACAAAGCTAGAGCCGCTATCAGCACCATCAAGGGTGACACCACTGATCTCGATCTTAAACGGGATAATACTGACGGCAGCCCCATAACAGTGAGCAAGCTCATAGCTAAAAATAAAGAGACGGACAACATAGAACATTGTCTAAAATGGCACAACAAACCCAAGGAATGGTGGATTCACCTTAATAGCCCATGGCATGCAGCTCATTTACTCTCTAGAGGAAAGGGGATGCCGGAAGGTGGTCTCAACTTAGGCCATAACGACAAAGATAACATCTGGCATATAGGCTCGCCTCACCTCCTAAATAAGAAAGATGTAAATGCCTATCTCAAACGACACCTTTCATTCAGCTCACTGGAAGTTAAGAAAATCACGAAATCCAGCACAGATGAGCACATGACCAGCTGGGATATTCTTCTACAACCCCATATGCCTGCTAAATTCTGGAACCTGTACGGATCTGAGATGCATTCGGAAAAAATAGACTGCACCGCCCATTTATTCCAATACGCTACAGGCTGGGTGTCTTACACTGAAAGACTACATAGCACACTCGAAATGGAAAATGGATCGGAAGCAGCTAGAAACGGCGGCACTGGCCTCAAGGAAATGCACCCTGACGCGACTTGGGATACCCTGCACAAATTGGCACATCAGGCGGCAAGTGACGCCTTCGGCACCAAGAATCTGAACAAAACTGGGAGGTCCGAAAAACCATCAGCAGTATCTAACTATATATACAAATGGCTAAACACAGTACGCCGCACCATCAAATATTTGGATACAAGTACTCATGATAGCAACATTCCAAAGCAAGCCAAAAAGGCTGCCCGCACACTACCGTTTGCCTCGCTCCAACCCAAACACAATGAAGCGGCAACCACATGGGGATTACGATTGCATGAAAATTATGTAATAATCAGAAATCCTTTTCAGAAAAGCAGAGACACAGACATTGAACGACGCAAACTCCGAGAAAAAGAAGCCCTGCAGCATCTTTTCTCAACTAACCTTTCGAGGTTTCTAGACACAGTCATGGGAAAGATGAAACCTACTGAAAAAGGTGCAGCCGCAACCCCGGGTAGTGATGGAAAGATACCTGAGACAAAAACAGAAAGACTAAACACAACACTAGATGAATACAAAAATAAAAAATTATTTTCTAATAACCCGAATGAGCCAGATGAACTTCCACAGTGGCTTATTGACATTCTCAAGGATAGCCCCAAAATCCCCGAAACGGCCGCCGCGAGACTATTGACAGAAATCACGCACAAAGAACTTCAACAAGCATACTCGGACTGTGGTATCTCTACAGCACCAGGACCCTCAGGGATGAGATACTCGCAGTGGATCAAGGGCCCGGAGAATTTTCAAGAAGTTACTGTCTCACTTTTTAACCACATTCTTATAACCGGGAGATTTCCAAAGAGTGCAAAATCTGGAGTCATCCTTCCAATTCCTAAAAACCCCTCTGCCCCATGTACAATAGATAACTCCAGACCTCTCACAATGTTGGAAACGGGTCTTAAACTATTTAATACAATAATTGCCAACCGTCTCAAAACAATACTCAACACCCACCCCATTCTCTTTCCCATTCAAGATGCCTTTCTTCCGAATAAAAACATAGATGACTCACTCCAAATTTTGAATGAAGTAATTTCGGATGCAAATAGATACGACAAAGACCTCCACGTAGTTTACCTGGACCTCAAACAAGCATTTGACAGAGCCGAATTCTGGATGAGCAATTTAGCGCTCAGAAAGTTAGGACTCCCATCACAAATAATTAACATCATCTCAGACATCACCAATGATGCCTCTAGAATGGTACTTACCGAAGAAGGCCTCACAGATGAATGGTCCCTTGAATGTGGAGTTCCTCAGGGAGAAGTTTTGAGTCCACTAAGGTTTGTAGCCATTGTGGACATTCTGGCAATTTGGTTAGCAAAAAGAGCAAACGGTGCAAACCCGACAGGAACCACATATGGATACGAACTGAACTCGGAACGCCATAAAGCGGCCAACACCGTCCCCGGATTTTCAGGAACATGGATTCTTCCGCTGTCTCCCAAAAACCAAAAAAGATGGTTCGACAAAGGTTTTAAACTTGTTTTCAGATTCCCGCATAACACTATTCCATTTATCCCACATGGCTATTGGACGGGAGATGACCCCTACGTTCTCCCAGGTGGTGGATGCTATAAGGATGACTTTTCGGATGTTGTTATCATAGCTATAGACAGTGCACCCAGTGATACTCAACCAGTCTTTGACTGGAGGCCTACACAGAAAAAGATTGCCAGATGGTTCCTCAACGTCCTTCCTAAGTCCAGAGTCACGAAGAAGAGGCTAGAATACACAGGAGTCAGCTCTGATATTTGGGATGAAGTTCTGAACGAAAGCGTCAAAGTACTTCCTTCTTCGCTTTGCCCATGGCCCACTCAAGCCCCTCCTTATCATCAGAGTGATATTGAGCCTTATTATGGTGGTCACCACGACACGACAATCACAAACGCAAATTCCAAGCCCTTCATAAACACCGTTAAATGGCCCAAAGTTCTCACGCTCATGGGATACCTCCCTCCTCTCTTTGGTACTGTTCTCAACACGATAGGTGTTCCCCGTGGCAAGATTAAACCTCTTCTTAAAAACTATCAAGAATTTGTAGGCAGCACACCAAAAATAGGCGAGACGTGTTTCTGTTAAACACCACCACCACCTTAAACACTGACCCGCATACAGTTGACATCTCGAGAAGTGAAGCCATGACAGAAACAGAAGCTGTGCAACAGTCAAACGACTTTCTTCAAACCCTCCTGCAATAATTCTCAAAAATTTTGCAATAAAAGATGGTCCCGTATTTTGAGGGAGGGATAGTCCCCTCCCCTCCCCATACCCCCTCTCCCCCATACACATTGCCCTCATCTCAAAACCCCCTTAATTCTCCGACTTCTCTCCCCACCGCCCAGATTCAGCCACCCCTCCACTCACCCGGCCATGGCTGCTTCTCCATCTTCTAGAGGTTTTTGCCTAGCACTTAGCTTTTTCTCTAGATGTCACCCTGCTGAAAAGTGGGTTGAGCCCCTTTGTGGGCGCGCTATAGCAGAGGGAGTAGCCCCTGGTGTTTTCACTAGCCTGCTTTGCAGGGATACCGCACTCTCAGGACTTTGTCCCCTTTACTAGCGTAAATGTTTTATTATTATTATTATCTTTCTTTCTGGAATGATATGGACTGCGGTTGACCATATTTCATTGGTCACAAGAAGATGAATTTGTATGTTGATGTTTCCCGTGTCCGAGGTGTGATGATATTTCCTATGTGATTCGATGGCTTCTGAAACAATTGTTCCATTGGTGGTGTGTATCTTCCATCCCAGTCTAAAAGTGGATTTGATTTATTCCAGAAACAACGATGCCAGGGGTGTACTTCGAGGGAAGATAGGTATGCCTCTCTCCAAGTTCATGCACGAGTGGGCGGATGGTAGTGCGGCGCAAAACAAGTGCGCGACGTGGTTGGTTGAAGTGGCGGACGTGGTTGAGAGCGGCGGGCGGGAAGAGTCGGCAGTAGAGTGGCCCCGAGGGCTTGGCATCCCGACACGGCGCAATTTCTTCGAGACTTCACACACGCGAGGTGAGTAAGACGCAATGGGAGTAGCGGTGAAGCATGCGGCGAGCTTGGCGGTGACGATGTCCTAACTGACAAATGGCACGCACAAATACTGGACGCCGAAGACTTGTACGCATAGAAAGGCTACAAAAGCCGAAGGATAGCGCTCGCGACCGTACCGTTCGGGAAACGATATTTTCTTTTTGGTGGACGGCAAGAAGGTGGACATCTTTGGACCTGTGTTTGATATGGTTGACCGGACTTTGGCCTTGCACTCGGTGCGTGCGGGGGTGGGGTTGTTGGTGGGCTTGAAGCGGGACCGGCAATGCTATTACAATTACCAACGTTCTTGACATCGCGGTTTTCAGCTGCACCCGCCCGAAAGAGGCGCAAGCTACGCCTACAGCTCCTTGAGGTTCCTTGCATTAGTGTACCCAGTCAGAGTCTGTAGCTGTCCACATCGCAACTTCGATCCGGCAAGTTGCGAAATGCAAGTCTCCAACCCCGATTTTCTAACTCCGGTGGTCAATTACACCCAAACCTGATTTGTTGGATAGTTTTGATATATTATTTAGTGTAAATTCATCAAAACATCCACAATAGGACCACTTATTAAAAATAAGATTTCGCCCCTTCATGAGACATGCAAGCAGTGTTTACGACATTTTAGGTCTCGACTAGGAAACTTTGTTTCTCAATTATACTACGAGAAAGCAACTACATCAAGCCTGCTCTGCTAAGCAAGTTCTTTAGTCACCTCGTGGAGTGTGGCGAGTTGCAAGTCATCGTGATTACCCGGTGGGTCGGGGGGCATGTGGGGTTGAGCTCTTGTGCTTGCAGAAGATAAAAATATGTTCTTCCAACTCTTCAGTGCAGAGCATTCCAAAAATTTAGCGATACAACTGCAAGTTTCCACACCACCTGTGGTGTCAGTGTACAGCATACTCCTGTAGTTTTCACCAGAACCACTTTGACTACAACAGTTGCAAACGCCCTACAGACCATCAGTCCAGGGCAACACCAACTTGACATTAGCGATATTAATTTCACGAAAAGAAATCACTTAGATTGCATTTTCCCACCACGGACTCCTGGAAGGACTGATATGGACATGCAACAGCCAAGTGTTTGGCAACAGTGGCACTCTCACCAGTGGCTTTGTGCCTTATTTTTGAGACAGGGAAAGTGATGAGTATCACCGATGGCGCAAGCTTTGAAAGTCCTGGGTAGTATTGAAACCCACGTTCTGAGCTCAGTGGAATTGGAACAGGATGTGGGGCAAAATACCACCATGTTCCTGCTTCTAAGATACCACTGTGTTGCTGCTTCTGCTGTTGTCTCGATAGAAGTAGATAAGTCCGTTGCATATAACAACTACCAGGACTCGGAGAGAAAAGCAAGGTTGGAACGAAACCTTTTGAGAGCATGTATGGTCTGCGATGCAAGACTCTTTGGTATTCAGACAATAAATCACGGAAGAACAGAAGATGTTGACCACAGAATACAAGTCTTTGCCGTAGGGTATAAGAAAAAAGTTGACGCAAACGACGCCAGTACACAATAATATTAACTCAGGCAAAACCCATGATATTCTTGATTTTGCACGGTCAAACGCCCACTTGAGCAGTTGCCCGCAACCGAAGGGGTCGCCCTGTGTTTCTTGAAAAAATGATACTTAGGCCAACGAAGCATGGCGATTGAGTGTGTATCGAGACAGGTCGAAGGTCAGCAGCAGCAAAATGATAGCAGCAAGCCAGAAGTCAAGCAAGTCCAAGTCAGCATAAAAAAAAGTGAGAGCTCGCCGACTTCCAGCATAAACAGGCCGCACACAGGATAAGTTGTAAAAGCTGTTCACCTTCAGCAACCCTTCCAAGCAAAAAGCTATCACGAGGTTCCATGGTCAATGAGGAGGAACTGCAGTGCTTTGAAGTGTGGAGTTCAAGTGCCCATGCCTCCCGCCGCCTTGCTCTCGAAGTGTTCGCCCCTCAGTGAGCTCGAATGCGTTTGTGGCACCAATGTCTAAGGTCAGGTTGTGGCTGTCCGTGAGGGGCGAATTTCCCGTGCCCTTGCTCACCTTTGTCTCACTCTCTAAGCGCTGCCCCTTGAGCTCACTAAGGTTCGAACCCAACTCGGCATCTTTATCCACCAAAGACTCCGTCTCTGGCTTAGTGCTTTCCTTCTCACTGGATTTTCCGAAAGCCTGAGGCGACAAAGCTAGTAAGAAACAGGATACGTCCCTAAACGCATGCAACTTGACTTCAGTTTCTAAGATGATACATTGCTCCAGCTATTGAAATTCCCATCTTAGGCAGGCAGTGAACTATGTTTCAAGAACACACTTACTTCAAGTCAGTCACATGATTTGGATACAGGACCAAACTCTGACGAAGGTGAAGCGTTTTTGAGGATAGTTGTGGCAATCTTACCTCAGCATACAGTGCGCCGAAAATGATGAAAGTTGCACCCCACTGCACTGCGGACAGTGGGTGTGCGAATAGGAAGCACGAGAAGAGAATGCTGCGAACGATACACCAACACAGGTTAGGAAAACGAGCAGAGGATAAGGCGTGAAAATAACAAGCATATTGCGAGCAGCTTATGTCCTCCGCAACGGGGTTAAACCCATAGAACGGTGGGAAGCTATTAGCTAAAACTTTAGTCCGGTACTGAATAAAGAAGGTTGGTAAAAGCCTGTACAAGGATCAAGAACACTTCCTCAGCAGTAAAGGGTAGCCGTAAGAGGTGTAATAACTCGTCAGCCAATTCGTCGCTGACTGGATGCCTGCTCCTGACGGGTGATACCTCAAAAACTGGCGAGTAGTCATAACGGTTGCAAACAATAAGGCACCGAACTCTTTGATGGTGTAAAGAATGATGAGTTGACCAAGCATGGCGCAAAGAGAAAGCGCTGTCATGTCGAATAAGCAGGTGGGGTACTTGGATACGAATTCGATGGCGGGAAATAGGGTGCCGCTGGTGATGAGCCCAAACAGGCTTACGCAGGCCGAGCACAAGTTCACATACAGCATCTGCGGAAGCACACAACCGTACAGACAATCTTAACTATTTCTTAACTTACAAAGGGAAGCGATCAACGCGTGTAAACCACTAAAGAACGGCTGACTTAAGTTGGAAGTACGAAGAAAATTAGACAGCCTTAGTGAGAAATTACCTGGTTGTAGGTTTCCATTTGATAACCCTTGAATAGCTTATCCTGAAAAGTGCTAGTGAAGCCGTCGAACCCGAGGTAACCCAACATCAAGGCAACACCTGTAAAAGTCGTACACGCAAGTGAGAACCAGTCGTGTCGAACAGTTCCGTACAAGAATTGAGTAAGTTCTCACCCCACATAGTTGTATCTTTCGCCTTTTTGGCATGCTTGCTTACTACTGAGCCTCCCATTAGAAAGGCTGCCGTGCCCACAGTGATGATCAGAGCAACCTGCAAGAGTAAATATTGTGCAGTAAGTAAAAGGAGGGTCGGTTTGCTTAGGCTTTCAATCTACTGCAAGACAGTGGACAACAATAATAACGCAGATTATACTGCTCTGGATCAGCGATCGTACCGCATATTTCTTTCCGGTGTATTTCCTGCGAGAAATCAATGTCCCCCAGATCATCACCTGCAGGAAAGCACGTCAGAAGATCTCAGGGGGAAATAAGAGAGCAGCTCCAAGCGGTTCCGTCTAGGCAATGCAACATATCACAGAAGCAATAACCAAGCAAGGCGAACGAAGAAATACCGGAATCATTTTTGCGCACTTGCCCAAGGTTTGAACTGGGAAACTGACGTACTTCAAAGCTTCGTATTGGCAAGTTGTTGCGACAACATTGGACAACGAGACAGCACAGTACTCCCAGATTTTCGCAACCTGCACGAGTGTGAAGACGTCGCAGGAGGTAAACACGTCGAAGTGCAGTCATCTTCTTGAAAGAAAAGACGTCAGGAAGGAAAAGCAGTGGCGGAAAGATCTCAAGATTACGTGCAAGGATAAAAGACGTGCCAAGCAAACAGGATCTCACCGGCCTAACGGGCATACCCCTCACAGACAGGATAAGAGCTGCAACAATCGAACTGACTGTGCGATTGTTCAGCACCAAAAATACTGAGAACGTAAAACGCCCGGCATCGTCACCGTAGGGCTGAGTCCTGCAAGGAGAAAACTATGTAAATTTCACCCTCAGAAAACTTTAAAATATTTCGAGAGACGGTGCGCCTTACATGATGCGTTCTTGAAGGATGCCATAGAAAATCAATGAGGTCACAATTCCAACGACGCAAAACATGACTCTGACAGGCTTGGACATCAGCAAAGCGCCCGAGCCTCCCTCAGAATACACAATTTGAAGCTGCTGATACATTTGGACGAACCCATTGGATTCCATGGCGAGCGTAATAATTCACCGAATATGGGAAAGGGACTAGTGATCTTGACTCCTCGCCACGACCTGTAAGTTTGAGCACCTAACGTAAGGTAGACTTCTAGCTAATACGAAATATCCTGTTTAATTGGTTGTTCGACCTGAAGTCCTAGTTCCTCGTGCATGGATGGAACTTTTGAACTTGAAACGCTACAGTGACACTCTAATGTTTAACTATCATTGGTTAACTGTGACTAACTTTGACTATCTGTCATATCTGATATTAAATTATGACAGGGGTGTCAGTGGGGGTCTATAAGGGTCGTCAGGGGGGTCTGAAAATCAGTTTTGACCGCTTTAATCGGCCGTGGAGGCCCCCCTATTGTGGCCCCCCAAATTTTTGGATGCATTCGGGGTTTAGGGTTTAGGTTTGACAAAATTATGTCAGAATTGCGTCATAATGTGTCATAGTGGCGGCTACGCCGCCGCCGGTGCCGGTGACTGTGGAATTTGAATATGTCTTATGTGTTAAATATGGGCGTGCTATAAGGAACGGCGCAGCCTTAAATTGCAATATCTATATGTATTTTTTTCATTTTTCAACAAAAAAATATAAAAAAGGGAGGTGGGAGGAGGGAGGTCGGCTTTTTTAGAAAGTATTTTAGAAATCAAAAAAAATAATATGATATATTTTATTGTCATTTGAAAAACTTTTCAAAAAAGTAGCACCTCCCACCACCCAACCTCCCTTTTTTTTTAATAGATTTAATGAAAATGAAAAAAATAAATTCGATAAAAATGAAAAGTAAATTTGATGAAAATGAAAAATAGATTCAAAATAAATTCAAAAAATGAATAATAGATTCAAAAATATCTAAAATAATCGGCGGTGTGCGAAACGTGGCGCAGTCTATTAATATATCTATCATATATCTATCATTTTTCAACAAAAAGAATAATGAAATAGAAAAAGGGAGGTGGGAGGTGGAGGTTGGGTAATTTCAAAAAGTATTTTAGAATTCACATAAATATATCATTTCATTTTATAATGATATGAAAAACTTTTCCAAAAAGTAGCGCCGCCCACCGCCCAACCTCCCTTTTTATGAAAAATGGGAAAGTAAGAAGATGTAAGAAGATGTAAGAAGATGTAAGTAAATGATAAGTAAATCACACACTAATGATTTGTTTTGACCACGCACGGCAGCATATTCACCGTCATTTTACGCACATTAACCCCTAAGGGGCGGTTTGTACCGTATACGGACGGATTCGATTGTGAGAATGTGCATCCAAGTGGTTCTACATGCCCTTGGCTTGCCGAAATATGCATTCCAAGGCGCGTGCACCTACCTGTGTGTATGTCGCAGATGACTAATCACTGGGATGGGTAGTCCATATAGGACATATATCTCACATAGCAACATTTTCAATTACGACAATTCTTGAAAACTTGCCTTTTAGAGCTTGAATTTTGTCTTAAAATATACGAAATCAAGGCTTACACCCGACGATCCCGCCCAATTGGGTGGAGTTGTGAAGGCATGTCGCGTGCCCAATGTCCACTAGCGTCCCCTGCATGGTTGTTTGCATGACACATACTATATATCCCCACAAATAGGAAGCAATCGCCTTCAATTGCGCTTAAGTATGGGAAAACATTCCTTAAGTATGGAAAACATTTACAATTAAGTGTTTTTTGAGTGTTTTTTTGGTGTTTTGGGGGGCGTTTTTGCTCATAGTCGGTATATTTGCCGGTATACAGGTGCGCTACCGGGTGGGAATATGTTCATGTGACCAATCCCCAAGTTTTCATGACGATAGTCACCCAACGAAGTCGAAATGTAAGTTGTAATAGGAGATTGGAGAAATTTTACATGTCCCAAAATCATGAAAACTGGGTTGGATATGCCGAAAATCTGAATATATATGGTGCACGGATGCATGTTATGGCGCTCTTAAAGTTACATGGTGGTCATACACAGCATACATGATAACGTGAATGCACATCGATGTCCGCGATACGCGACAATGCCTACAATCCCCAAAACACCGTTTTTTGCAAGAAATTCCATCCGCCCCTTAGGGGTTAAAAAACCCCACTTAAAGAACTTGATAGTAAGATATATAAGAAAAATGACTACATATCTCGATTTATTGCCTATTCATATTCAACAACTGATATTTAATAAAGTATATGAATTGGAACTTGAAGAGCATAAGAAAGTGTTTGTAAATGTATTGCAAGAGCTTACTATGAGTATCGATGCACATTCATTCAACTATGAAGGCAATGAAGAACATCTATTTGAATGTAGTATTTGTGAAGAATCGAAAATGAAAATGTGGACAATTAAGCGTATTATTAATCTAAATGGCAAATGGTGTTGGTGTTGTAGAAAAGCAATTTGTGAAAAATGTTATGCCAACAATGAATATCTTTCATTCAAATGTTCGAATCTATGCGAAGAATGTTATGAATGTGAAAAAAGTATGTATGATGTATCTAAACTTGGCCTTTACTACTATCATTTACACTTTCGACCGAAAGCAAAATGGTGGCAAGAAGAATATGGTGCAAAGCTTAATAGTGGTTTTGTAAAAGTATATAACTAATTTAAAGAATGCCGGTGTATAAGATAGTAATATATATATATATGGATTTGAATATCACATATACTCGATATACTTGTGCGAACTCAAAGTTTAAATTATATCAACAACGATATCAAAAGGATAATGCTTGCAAATGTCGCGAAAAAACTATGAAAAGTTATTACCAAAATCACGAAGAAAATAAGCGCAAACAACGTGAACGATATCAAAAACGAAAATTATCGCAACAATCATACTCGCATTCTCAAGTAAAGTAATTGAAATCTGGCTTGACCCAAATTAATACTCCTTCACCAGCTCCGGCAACCTTAGATTTTCACTAGCCTGCTTTGCAGGGATACCGCACTCTCAGGACTTTGTCCCCTTTGCTAGCGTAAATGTTTTATTATTATTTCACGGGGAAGCTGATTTTCCCCCCCACTGTATGGGGGCCTGCTTCTCCCTGTTTCACCCCTCGCCGTGTGTGTGACATGCAAGGAGTAGTGTCGATATTTCGATATTTCGATATTATCGATATATCGAAATATCGTGATTGATCGATAAGTTTTTATTGGATATCGAAATATTGAATATTGATCGATATGACGCGGACAAATATCGGTATTGATCAATATC